>SJYC01088771.1:0-16750 GCA_006408675.1 Madoqua kirkii
GCCCCCAATTCCTCCCAGCATCAGAATCTTTTCCAATGAGTCAACTCTTCGAATGAGGTGGCCAAAGTACTGAAGTTTCAGCTTTAACAACATTCCTTTTAAAGACATCCCAGTCACTCTTAATTAATCCCCTACACCATTAAGTTATGATATATGACTATTGGATTTTTATAGGGCAATTAAAAACATTAGGTAATAAGAAAAGCAATACTTACAAATGTAACATCTTTATTACTTAAGGTAACACTGCTTGATGTAACATCTCAGAATAATATCTGAGTAGAAGAAAAATTACATCTTTGTTGCTCATTGGAAAAGACCGTAATGCTGAGAGGGATTGGGGGCAGGAGGAGCAGGGGACAACAGAGGATGAAATGGCTGGATGAAATCACCGACTCAATGGACATGAGTTTGAGTAAACTCCAGGAGCTGGTGATGGACAGGGAGGTCTGGTGTGCTGCGGTTCATGGAGTTGCAAAGAGTCGGACACAATTGAGTGACTGAACTGAACTGAGCTGAACTGCATGGAATAAAGTCTCCACATTGACTATCCTGATTTCTACAGATTAATTGCAAATAAATGTGAGCTAGAAGTCTTCAGATTAAAAATTTTAAAAAGAAAATGCACGGATTAGTAAGCAACATGAGCAAGAGTTAACAGAATTGTTAGCAAAGATTAGAAATAGATAACAGAAAAAGTAGCTATTTAGTTACAATATATTCAAATACCAATGTGTTGCGGTTCATGGAGTTGCAAAGAGTCGGACACAATTGAGTGACTGAACTGAACTGAGCTGAACTGCATGGAATAAAGTCTCCACATTGACTATCCTGATTTCTACAGATTAATTGCAAATAAATGTGAGCTAGAAGTCTTCAGATTAAAAATTTTAAAAAGAAAATGCACGGATTAGTAAGCAACATGAGCAAGAGTTAACAGAATTGTTAGCAAAGATTAGAAATAGATAACAGAAAAAGTAGCTATTTAGTTACAATATATTCAAATACCACAATTAACACATAAATCAAGTTGAAAATAGATAAATATAAAAATAAAAGTTGGTCTTAAAATATGAAAATAAATAAATGAATATAAGTAAATTTTGAGGGAAAAAAATCACCTGAAAAACTGTTTGAAAATGTCTGATAAAACAATATGGAAAGGAAATATTAAGAATTTTTTTAATGTGAAGATATGTTAACGTGAAAAATGTCATAATGAAAAAACATTAAATAAAAATGGGTACCTAGATAATATGAAGGATGACCTAGATGGTGCTAGTGAATCCACCTGCCACACGGAAGATGCAAAAGATTTAGATTCAATTCCCAGGTAGGAAAGATCCCCTGGAGTAGGAAATGGCAAACAACTCCAGTATTCTTGCCTGGAAAACCCCATGGACAGAGGAGCCTGGCAGGCTACAGTCCATGGAGTTGCACAGTCAGACACAGCAGGGCACACATATACATACTCACTCATTCACAAACAATGTGAAATGTTTAATCTGAAAACATTATTTCCTTTTTCAACAATTAAAAGTTTAGTTCAGTTCGGTTGCTCAGTAGTGTCTGACTCTTTGTGACCCCATGTAGCATGGCACACCACTTCACTTAGACTCATGTCCATCAAGTCGGTGATACCATCCAGCAGTGAAATGTTTAATCTGAAAACATTATTTCCTTTTTCAACAATTAAAAGTTTAGTTCAGTTCGGTTGCTCAGTAGTGTCTGACTCTTTGTGACCCCATGTAGCATGGCACACCACTTCACTTAGACTCATGTCCATCAAGTCGGTGATACCATCCAGCCATCTCATCCAATGTCGTCTCCTTCTTCAGCCTCCAATCCTTCCCAGCATCAAGGTCTTTTCCAATGAGTCAACTCTTTGCATGAGGTGGCCAAAATATTGAAGTTTCAGTTTCAGCATCAGTTCTTCAAACGAATACCCGGGACTAATCTCCTTTAGGATGGACTAGTTGTATCTTTCTGCAGTCCAAGGGACTCTCAAGAGTTTTCTCCAACACCACAGTTCAAAAGCATTAGTTCTTCAGTGTTCAGCATTCTTCATAGTCCTAACTCTCACATCCATGCATGACCACTGGAAAAACCATAGCCTTGACTAGATGGACCTTTGTTGGCAAAGTAATATCTCTGCTTATCAATATACTGTCTAAGTTGGTCATAACTTTCCTTCCAAGGAGTAAGCATTTTTTTTTTAATTTCATGGCTGCAGTCATCATCTGCAGTGGTTTTGGAGCACCCCCCCAAAATAAAGTCTGACACTGTTTCCCCATCTGTTTCCCATGAAGTGATGGATTGGATGCCATAATCTTCACTTTCTGAATGTTGAGCTTTAAGGCAACTTTTTCACTCTCCTCTTTCACTTTCATCAAGAGGCTTTGAGTTCCTCTTCACTTTCTGTCATAAGGGTGGCATCATCTGCATATCTGAGGTTATTGATATTTCTCCCGGCAATCTTGATTCCAGCTTGTGCTTCTTCCAGCCCAGTGTTTTTCATAATGTACGCTGCATAGAAGTTAAATAAGCAGGGTGACAATATATAGCCTTGACATACTCATTTTCCTATTTGGAACCAGTTTGTTTTTCCATGTCCAGTTCTAACTGTTGCTTCCTGTCCTGCATATAGGTTTCTCAAGAGGCAGGTCAAGCGGTCTGGTATTCCCATCTCTCTCAGTATTTTCCACAGTTTATTGTGATCCACACAGTCAAAGGCTTTGGCATAGTCAGTAAAGCAAAAACAGATGTTTTTCTGGAACTCTCTTGCTTTTTCAATGATCCAGCAGATGTTGGCAATTTGATCTCTGATTTCTCTGCCTTTTCTAAAACCAGCTTGAACATTTGGAATTTCATGGTTCACATATTGCTGAAACCTGGCTTGGAGAATTTTGAGCATTACTTTACTACTGTGTGAGATGAGTGCAATAGTGCGGTAGTTTGAGCATTCTTTAGCATTGCCTTTCTTTGGGGTTGTAATAAAAACTGACCTTTTCCAGTCCTGTGGCCACTGCTGAGTTTTCCAGTTACTAGTAGTGATAAGAATAATCTTTTTGGTTGTATATAAATATCACAACCCCTCTTCCACTCCCACACTCTACTTACTACATTTTCCAATCCTGTATTATATACTAATTATGCTCATAGAAATATCATTGATTTTAGAGGAAAATTCAATTTGGTGACAATAAAGTTTTACATAGTCCCCCTTTTTAGAAAGCTTAACATAGCAAGAATCTCCAGTGAGATGACTAGCATTTTTTTGCCTTTTCCTACTGTTTATGTGGTTCTCGTGGCAAGAATGCTGGTGTGGCTTTTCATTCCTTCCTCCAGTAGACTGAATTTTGTCAGAACTCCTCACTATGACTGGTCCATCTTGGGTGGCCCTGCATGGCATGGCTCATAGCATCATTGAGTTACATAAGTCCCTTCATCACGACAAGGTTGTGATCCATGAGGAGGCATGGATATTTATTGTTTTACTTTATAAAACATTATTAAATTAATGTACTTGAATTCTGTTGGTAAATTTTCAGTATAACTAGATGAATGCTCTTGACATTGTTATAGAGAGTATAGTTCTCACTCAAAACTACAAATATGATTTACTAAATACTGGCTACTTATTCAAAAAGAATGCCATGTAATTAGAACTATGATTCATCTTAAATGCAGTAAAGACTTGAAAATGTTTCATACTTTAATTGAAGAAGAGAAAATCAGATGGTATATAGTTATCATTTTGAAGGAAAAATACACTAAAAAATTTCACACTAATGCTGTATCACATTATTTAAAAAATTAAACATTTACCAGTAATATAAAAATAATAATTTTAGACTTTCTGTATTTAAATCAGCCATGTCACAGTTTAAAAAATGTTATTAGCATGTCTCTTGGCAGATTATGAGAAAGGGATTTGAATCATAAATAGGTACTTATTTCTTTAGTGACACATTCAAAAGTGTGGTTGAGTAATTTGGATAGTTAAGGACTTGTGGAAAATGATAAATATTTATTAAGGCATCATTATATGTCATGCATCATTCAAAGTATAGATTTTTTTTATTGAGTATTTTTTGGTAAATCATGCTCTGAGCACCATGTCAAACTGCCAGGAAATGGCTATGATTCTTAAAGTTTACAGACTGTTACCAAGGTGTCCAAGAACACTATTTCCATGAGTCAGGGGTTTAAGAAGGCATTCCTGTCGTTTACATGGATTCAGTGTAACCGTCAGTGGAGTTTGGACTCTGATATGAAGCGGGTTAAGATTTATTTAATAACCATTTCCAAGTGCTTTTTAGTCATTCAGCCTTCCAGGGGATTTCTTTGGCAGATGTGTATAAGAGACAGATTATATGTCATGCATCATTCAAAGTATAGATTTTTTTTTACGTAGTGCTACCTCCATCATAACCATACAACTTTCTTGTGAGAAACTTGATACTTTGAAATGGATGAACACAAAATTAGTGAATAACAATCTCTTTTAAATTTCCAAATCCAAATTCTTTGTATAATGTTTTAGTGCACTTTAGTCACTCAGTCATATACGACTCTTTGCAACCCCGTGAATTGCGGCACCCTAGGCCTCCCTGTCCATCACCAACTCCCGGAGTTCACTCAGACTCATGTCCATTGAGTCGGTGATGCCATCCAGCCATCTCATCTTCTAACCTCCCCTTCTCCTCCTGCCCCCAATACTTTCCAGTATAATGTATCATGTATCCTCAAATTATCAAATTTATTAACACTTGCTCTTTGGCACCACATAACTTTATAGAAAGAACTATATTGCAATATAGGAGCTGCTTTAAAGAGAAATTAATCAGCACACTTAGAGAGAAAGTATATCATTTCTTACAGAATAAAAATAAAAGCTTCCCAAGTTATGAAAATAAATTGCAATACATATTTATGTTCTCCTTTTTTTTTTAATTTTAGAAAGATTGGCATCTCTAAAATACCCATATATACCAGATTTGGTACTGATATATGTAATTTAACAATAGGAAACATGTTCCTTTCAGAGGAAAACTTTTTATTTTATTCTCCTCCGTAAGACCTGGCTGTAGAATGATAACATTAAAGGACACAACATGGAGTTTAACACATCAAGCTTTAATTTGGTAATAGAGAATTTGGAGCAGCACATGCTATAAAACTTCTCCTTAATAGTCAATAAAACCGACAAGAGTCATTGCTTACTACCTGATAGCTAGTCAGTTTTCAAATTATAAAATTCATTTGTCACACTCCACTTAGCATATCTATAACTTTCCAAAAATAAATTTCATCTTCAAGCAGTTATTTTAATGAGTGAAGGATTAAGTGCTAAAATAAATGGTGATATAAAGGAAATGTGAAAGGGAATTACATTCTGTATCTTAAACAAAAATGGGGATCACCTGGAGGTTCATATCTGTTTTCTCAAAGATTTTATTTAGGAAGACATGAACCCACAAGAAAATAAATACCACTGCACTATATTCAAGCATGGTTTCAAATGCATCTGTGAATAATATATTTGTATTGGTAGTATTTATTATAAGTAATTCCAAGCAGCATACAAGGACAAAAGAGGTGATTGTTACTATCCACTGAAGCAAATCTACATCTGTATGGAAATGTAACTCTTGCTGTTACATGTATCAATACAGTAAAACAAATCTACAGAACTCTTGTCACATTAAATCCTACCTTTTTTTTTCTTTTTATCCAATAGTATTTAAATAAATGTTTTAATTTATTAAAACATTTAATATACACTTGAGATTATATAAATTTTCCCAGAACAATTTTGTCACTCACTGTGTTGCAGGAAGGGGGACACCTTCCAGGGCCTGAGAGTGGGTTTTTGTTTAACACTTGGAAAAGAATTGTCCAAGGAGACACACATGCTGAGAAAACAAGAGATGTTATTGGGACGGTCCACCTGGAGAGCAGTAGGGTGAGGGAACCCAGGAAAATTGCTCTACCAATGTGGCTCACAATCTTGAGTTTTATGGTGATGGGGTTAGTTTCCTGGTTGTCTCTGACCAATCATTCTGACTCAGAGTCCCTCCTAGGGTGCGTGCATTGCTTAGCCAAGATGCTTGCCAACAAGAGGGATTCTGGGAGGTGGTTGGATACATGGTGCCTCCTTTTGACCTTTCCTGAACTTTTCTGGGAGTGGTGGCTTATTAGTTCCATGTTCCTTACCAGGACTTCATGTTATAAAACAACTCATGCAAATAATTACTATGGTGTTTGACCAGGGTGGGTGGTTTCAGTTAGTGTGACTCCCCTAACAACTGGCCCTAGACTGGGATAGTAATAAATTACAGTTTAGAGCAGAATTAAGTTGAAAAAAAAAAAAAAAAGAAACTGTTACATATTAATACTACAATTAGTTCTAAGTGTTAGGAGAAAATTTTCTGAGTTGCTCTACTGTGACAAAGTTGTCATGGAATGATGAAAATAATATGAAAGGGAACAATTTGATGCTATAGTGCACATTAGTAGTATGTTACAAATTCTTAAAATTTTTAGGCTGTGAAAATTGCCTCAAACTGAAGATGGACAGATTAGTTATACCAGTTGCTTCTCTGTGGTACTGAAAACTAGACTCTTCTCATTGCATATAAATAAATAAATAAGTGTGTACTTTGTGTCAAAATATTCTATTTCCCATAATAATACTCCTTGTGAAATGAATGTTTTCTGCTCTATGCTCTACCAGTAAACAAGCCTTTTCCAAATGCAAGTTTCTGGCCCCAGAGGAAACAAATCCAGCTATTTGGAAGCCGTTAACTACTACCTTCCCTTAAGATTGGGGCTTCACAGGTGGCACTAGTTGTAAAGAACTCACCTGCCAATGCATGATACTTAGAGACTTAGATTCAGTCCCTGGGTCAGGAAGATCACCTGGAGAAGGAAATGTCAATACACTCCAGTATTATTGCCTAGAAAATCCAATGGACATAGAAGCCTGCTGGCTATACTCTGTAGGGTCAAAAAGAGATACGAGGACATGACTGAAGTGACTTAGCTCAGCACAGTACAAATGCTGAGGAGCTGGGGTGATGTGAGAGGAAGCCATCTGACACATTTTCCATGTCTTACATCTCTTATGGTAAACAGAGAATTAGTATGTGAACTAACTGGACTTCTCTGTTGAACTATGGGCTTCTCTGATGGCTCATATAGTAAAGAATCCACCTGCAATGTGGGAGACTTGGGTTCAGTCCCTGAGTTGAGAAGATCCCCTGGAGGAGGGCATGGTTACCCACTTCAGGATGCTTGCTTGGAGAATCCCTATGGACAGATGAGCCTGGAGGGCTACATTTCATGTGGTCACAAAGAGTCAAACATGACAGAGACTAACCAGAGAGAATATGCAAATTGTAAAGGAGGCAAGATTGGCCCCAGACAACTAGATGCATATTGAAGAAATTATCTCAACAAGCCCTGACACTTGCATCTTCCCATACATAGAATAGAGCTCAATCTCTTCACATGAGAGATTTAGTTTTTCTTTTAATTAACAGTGATCTTTTAATATTCAGATTACCTGCTCTTTGCTTCAAACTTGTATATAACCTGGCTCCTCCCCTGCCTCCTTGTAGTCAGCTCTCTCGGGGTCACCTGAGATATGGTCTCCTGGGCTTGAGTCCTAACATTCCCAACAAATAAAATCTGACTCTTAACTTTTAGGTATGGCATATTTTTTTTTTTAGTTTACACTCTTTTTATTTGAAAATGTATTTGTCAAAACTATTATTCGTGTTCATATTCTTGCCATCAAATTCCAGTATGCACTGATGGCTTTGTGATTAGAGTTCCTCTATGTATTAGGACTTTAGAGGCTTGTTGAGCTGGACTTCTACAATGCCTGAAAAGCCTTTGAGAAGGTAAATTTTTTAACTCACAGATAATCATCTAAGGACAAGAGTTTGTTAACAAAAGCATGGTTAGTATGTATGTTTTTGATCTTTCTTCATCACAGAAACCTTATATCTCTTACTATATCCTAGCAAGGGAAGGAAGACAGTAGAAATAATGAATTTGACTGAAAATAAAATTCTTTATATATTCTTTATATATATATAAAGTATATATATATATAAAGTATATATATATATATATATATAAAGTATATATATAGTAAAGGATGAATGAAATAACAAGATGTCTGAGGACCAGGGAAAAAGGTAGAATGTGAAAACTGGTCCTGGGTCTGCCCTTAGATACCAAAGAGGGGCACTGGGAATAGGCACTGTGTTGTGTATTTACACTGATTTTGATGTATGGCAAAATCTCAATTTTTCTTGTGGTTTTATAGCACAATTACATTGCTAGTCTCATTACTTTAATACAAATTTTGAATACAGGGAAAAAAATAATGTTCTTCTCACAGAAATTAGCACTATCACAACCAAGCAGGAACATTTTCTTCCCACATTTTCTAATTATTATTTAAAATCTGAAAATCCAAAAATAAAAGCTAAATAATTATTTTCAGTTCTTAAAACCTGTTTCTGTAATTTTTTTTTTCTCTTTGCCAACAAAGTCCATCTAGTCAAAGATATAATTTTTCTAATAGTTATGTATGGGTGTGACAGTTGGACTATAAAGTCAAGCACCAAATAATTGATGCTTTTGAATTGTGCTGTTAGAGAAGACTCTTGAGAGACCCTTGGACTGCAAGGAAATCAAGCCAGTCCATCCTATAGGAAATCAGTCCGGAATAGTCATTGGAGGGAGGGACTGAGTCTGAAATAGAAACTCCAATACTTTGGCCACCTGATGTTAATAAATGACTTATTTGAAAAGACCTTGATGCTGGGAAAGATTGAAGGTGGGAGAAGAAGGAGGCAACAGAGGATGAGACTGTTGGATGGCATCACCTACTGGATGGACACGAGCTTGAGCATGCTCTGGGAGTTGGTGATGGACAGGGAAGCCTGGTGTGCTGCAGTTCATGGGGTTGCAGAGTTGGACATGACTGAGCGACTGAACTGAACTGACCTGAAAGATTCCCTGCTAGGTTGATGAGTTTTCAAATCCACACATGTAGCTCTACCTGCTGATTATAATCCACATTCTTAATATGGGTAAAAAAGAAATACCTGATTATCTTTCTTTAGATTTCCCACGTATATCTTTGGCAACAGCTTAAAATTTCTGTAAATTTAATATTTAATGAATAAATAAAGATAAAACTTTAATCAGTCATTTTGTGTAACTGTACCTTTTGGCCAATTTATCCCATATGTTTCTTTAAAGCTATATCACTTGTACTTTGGCTTAGTTCACTCATTATAAGCTCAAAGCTCTCAATAGATGATAGGTACCTATAATTCAATAACTTTAAAGACCTCTATAATCAAGAAAACATAATTGTAGAGCTTATCATCACATAGCACAAAAGCAAATTACACATTTAATGTTAAAATTGAATTATTGGCTAAATGTATCAGAAATAGACTTGGAAGCAAGGTAAGCTAAAGGGAAACATTTTTATGCAACTTTACATGCAACATCTGACTTATAATAACTTTTACCATTCATTCATATGTTAAACTGTAATACAGTGTCAAGTAATATATTTCAAAATATTTAATTTAGGTGAAATTATTTCAAATAATTTAATCTGAAATTATTAACAAATAATGTGTTATCACTGAAAATTTAAAGTTAATAGACACTGTGGGGGATTACATTAAAAACCAATGTATCAGAGTTCAATTGGAGAACCTAAATCACTTGGTGATATTTATATTAATAGATGTAACATGGAATTTGTCATAGGAGGTGCCCTTACACAATTGTATGAGCCATTCAGGCATTCCCTGTAAGGTTGCTCTGCTCATGTCTGATGCTGGAGCCTAGAGTTGCAGGACTGGTACTAAGAGTATATATAATAATAATGGAGAACAAAGACAAGGAGGGCCCCATGAGAATGGATTGAAGCCCATGTCAGCTTTTGCTGTTTTGGGTGCGGATGGTATTGATATCTTGCAGGAGAAACTTCTATCATTTCCTTGGGAACCAAATACCTGGCCCAGAAGGTGAAAATCTGAGGACTATTCAGAGGACAGGCAAGAATTTTAGTCCTGGGTCTGTAGCATCATGCTAGGAAGATAAGCCACCAGTTAAGTGACAGCATGTATGAACTACACATACCTGTTCCTTCATTTCAGCCCTCCAAAACTTGCACAAGAACTTCTAATGTGACCAATTTAAAGGGAAATCATTCAGAGAGGGGGAAGCTGGAAAATGTAGATTTGCATAGCCAATCTAACACATAAAAAGCTACCAGAGCCAATAAAATCTCTGATTCTACTTCTAGGTGGTGGCTCAGAGATTAAAATGTCTGTCTGCAATGTGGGAGACCTGGGTTCGATCCCTTGGTTGAGAAGTTCCCCTGAAGAAGGAAATGGTGACCCACTTCAGTATTCTTGCCTGGAAAATCCCAAGGATGGAGGAGCCTGGTGGGCTACAGTTCACGGGGTCACAAAGAGTCATACATGACTGAGTGACTTCACTTCACTTCTAGGTCCAGAATTTCAATCCCTAAACCATCTCTTTTATTAGTGCCAATAAATTTCTATTTTTATTCCAATGACAAATGTATGCATTAACACATAGGCAGTTACTTCCATGTGGTATGTAAAGATGATCATTTTCTTAAACTCTGAAATTATCAAAAAGAACTTCTGTAATACTTATTAGATAAAGATTATTTATACAATGTTTATATAAGCATAATAAGAGAGATAATCACAGTTTTCAGTGATTAGAGGGAGAGGGAAAGAAAACTGCTTTCTTTCTTATTCAAAGAACAAAATTTAAATAAAAAAATAATCTGAGGTGCCTGTCAACCATCTTTACTGGGTGCATGAAGCAGTCCGCAGGTTGAAGGCATGATGTGGCTGAATTAGTTAACCAGCAGAAGGGGAGCTGGAAGAGACGCCCATCCCCAACTACACTACACTGGTGGAGTCTCCTGCTGAGCCACCTTGGAAGCCCAGCAAAGGAAGAGAACATGGGATTTGATGTTGGACAAACCCAAGTTCAAATCCTATCTCCTGCATTTGGCTACTGCTGCATGGTGATCTCTTCCAAGTCTTTGTCCAGATAGAGAATACAGGTTCCAGTTGAGTGAGAGCCCCTGCCCAGGTCCTGCCCTGGACAAAGAGATAAAGCCCGAGCCTTTAGAGTGGAAGCACTGACTTCAAGACCCTAGACTACCACAGAACTAACCCTGTTACTGCAGCTGCTAAGTTACTTCAGTCGTGTCTGACTCTGTGCAACCCCATAGATGGCAGCCCAGAAGGTTCCACCATCCCTGGGGTTCTCCAGACAGGAACACTGGAGTGGGTTGCCATTTTCTTCCCCAATACATGAGAGTGAAAAGTGAAAGTGAAGTTGTTCAGTTATGTCTGACTCTTAGCGACTCCATGGACTGCAGCCTACCAGGCTCCTCTGTCCATGGGATTTTCCATACAAGAGTACTGGAATGGGGTGTCATTGCCTTCTCTGGAACTAACCCTAGGGAATGCCAAATAGCAAGAACTCACAAAAAAGAAACCACTTGAATACAAAACACAGCATCACCCAACCACCAGTAGCACCCTGTCCAGGACACCTCATCTAAGAAACAAGCAAAACAAAAATACAAACACAATCATCAGCAGACAAGATTATCACCTCCTTCAGCCTTGCCCACCAGACGAAAAACAAACAAATAAACAAACAAACAAAAATTCAGCACAAATCTCATCCAAGCTTACACAAACACTGGGCCAAACTTAAAAGGGCAGAAACAAAAAGGAGAAAAAAGTCAGCCTTGAAGACTGGGAAAAGGAGACCTCAAGCACAGTAAGTTTAAAAAAATAAATAAATAAAGGCAGAGACATACTACACAAATGAAGAAACAAACTAGAAACACAGAAGTCCAAATAAATGAAGAGGAAATAGACAAACTGCATGAAAAGATAATTCATAATAAAAATAATCAGAAACCTTGAAAACAAAATGGAGAAAATGCAAGAATCAATTAACAAAGACCCAGAAGAATTAAAGAATAAACATACAGAGACAGATAACACAATTACTGCAATTAAAAATACTCTAGAATGAATCAATAGCAGAATATCTGAAGCAGAAGAACAAATCAATGAGCTAGAAGATGAAATGGAGGAAATAAATTCTTAAGACAAGAGTAAAGTAAAAAGGATGAAAAGAACTTAAGATCCTCAGAGAACTCTGGGACAAAATCAAACACACCAATATTTGAATTATAGGTGTCCCAGAAGAGAAAAAGAAAGGATTTGAAAATATCTCTGAAGACATTATAGTTGAAAATTTCCCCAACAAGGAAAAGGAAATAGTCAAACAAATCCAAGAGGCATGAAGACTCCTATATAGGATAAACCCAAGGAGAAACATGCCAAGACGCACACTAATCAAAATAACAAAGACAAAATACAAAGAAAGAATATTAAAAGCAGCAAGGGAAAAGCAACAAGTAACATACAAGGGAAATCCCATAAGTTTAACAACTGATATTTCAGCAGAAGCTCTGCAGACCAGAAGAGAATATTAGGATATATGTAAAGTATTGAAAGGGAAAAACCTACAACCAAGATGATGGTACTCTGCGAGGATCTCATTTAAAATTGACAGAGAACTCAAAAGCTTTTCAGACAAGCAAAAGTTAAGAGAATTTGGTACCACCAAATCAGCTTTACAACAAATATTAATGGGACTTATATAGTCAAGAAATACAAGAGAAGAAAAAAAGATCTACAAAATCAACCCCAATTAAGAAAATGGCAATAAGGGATATATATATATATATATATAAATACTTTAAATGGAAACGGATTCAATACTCTAACCAAAAGACACAGACTGGCTGAATGGATACAGAAAGAAGACCCATATATATGCTGTCTATAAGAAACACACTTCAAACTTAAAGACACACATAGACTGAGAGTGAGAGGATGGAAAAATAAAATCCATGTAAATGGAGAGCAAATGAAAGCTGGAGTAGCAATTGTCATATCAGACAAAATAGACTTTAAAACAAAGAAGATTACAAGAGATAAGGAAGGATACTACATAATGATCAATGAATCAATCCAAGAGGAAGACATAACAATTGTAAATATTCATACATCCAACTTCAAAGCACCTCGATACATAAGATAAATACTAGCACACATAAAAAGAGAAATTGACAGGAACACAATAATAGTAGGAGAATTTAACACCCCACTAACACCATGGACAGATTATGAAAACAGAAAATTAATAAGGAAACACAAGTCTTCAATGATGCATTAGATGAGATGAATCTCATTGATATCTTCCGAACATCTCAATTGCAGATGAACACACTTTCTTCTCAAGTGCACGTGGAACATTCTCCAGGATAGACCACATCTTGGGTCACAAATCAAACTTCAGTAAATTTAAGAAAACGGAAACCATATCAGGCATTTTCTCCAATCACAACACTATGGGACTAGATATAAATTACAAGGAAAAAAAAAAAACTATAAGAAACACAAACACATGGACATTAAACAACACATATCCAAATAAAAAGAATATGGAGGAAATCAATAAGGAAATTCAAAACTTTCTAGAAACAAATAACAATAAAAGCACAACAACTGAAAACCTGTGGGATGCAGCAAAAGCAGTTCTAAAAGGGAAATTTATAGAAATACAATCCTACCTCAGAAACGAGAGAAGCATTGACTAGACAACCTAACTTTACACCTAAAACAACTGGTAAAAGAAGAACAACAACAGCAAAAACAAACAAACAAACAAAAGTAGTCAAAGAAAAACAAAATTATTAGAAGGAAAGAAATTATGAATATTTGAGCAGAAATAAATAAAAAAGAGATGAAAGAAACAGTAGTAAAGATTAATAAAAATAAAGCTTATTCTTTGAGAAGATAAAATTGATGAAACTTTACCCAGACTGATCAAGAAAAAAAGAGAGAAGAATCAAATAAAGAAAATTAGAAATGAAAAAGGAGAGGTTAAAACATAATGAAGAAATTCAAAGGATTATAACAGACTACTATGAACAACGATATGGCAATAAAGTGGATAACCTGGAAGAAATGGACAGAGTCTTAGAAAAGGTCAATCTTCCAAAACTGAACCAGGAAGAAATAGAAACGATGAAAAACTCAATTACTAGCACTAAAATTGAAGCTGTGATCAAAAATCTCCCCAAAAGCAAAAGCCCAGGACCAAATGGCCTCACAGGAGAATTCTATCAAACATTTAGAGAAGAGCTGATGCCTGTCCTTCTAAAACACTTTCAAAAAGTGTGGATAAAAGAACACTTCCAAACCCATTCTATGAGGCCACTATTACCCTGATACTAAAACCAGACAAAGGCAACACAAAAAATAAATCTACATGCCAATATCACTGATGAACATAGTTAAAAATTTCCTCAACAAAATTTTAGCAACCAGAATTCAGTAACACATCAAAAAGCTTATACATCATGATCAAGTTAAGTTTATTCCAGAGATGCAATGATTCTTCAATATATGTAAATCAATCAATGAAATCCACCATATTAATAAATTGGAAGATAAAAACCATATGATCATCTCAATTAATACATAAAAAGCCTTTGACAAAATGCAGCACCCATTTATGATTTGTCTGACTCCTAGCGACCCCATGAACTGCAGCCTACAAGGCCCTTCCGTCCATGGGGTTTTCCAGGCAAGAGTATTTGAGTGGGTTGGCATTGCCTTCTCTGCCATTTATGATTAAAACTCTTCAAAAAGTAGGCATAGAAGGAGGCTACCTCAACATATTAAAGGCCATATATGATAAGCCTACAGCAAACATTATTCTCAATGGTGAAAAATTGAAAGCACCTCCACTAAGATAGGAGTAAGACAAGGGTGTCCACTTTCACCACTATTATTCATAGTTCTGGAAGTCCTAGTTACAGCAATCAGAGAAGAGAAAAAAAAATAAATAAAAGGAGTCCAGATCAGAAAAGAAGAAGTAAAGCTCTCACCATTTGCAGATGACATGATACTGTATATAGAAAACCCTAAATATAGTATCAGAAAATTACAAGAGCTAATGAAAGAATTTAGCAAAGTTGCAGGATACAAAATCAATACATAGAAATCACTTGCATTTCTATATATTAACAATGAAAAATCAGAGACATTAAGGAATCAATCCTATTCACCATTTCAACAAAAATAATTAAATATCTAAGAACAAACTTACCTACAGTGACAAAAGTACTCTACACAGAAAATTATAAGACACTGATGAAAGAAATCAAAGATGACATAAACAGATAGAGAGATAGTCCATATTCCTGTGTAGGAAGAATCAACATTGTGAAAATGATTATACTACCAAATGAAATCTACATATTCAATGAGATCCCTATTAAATTACTAAAGATATTTTTCACAGAACTAGAACAAAAAAAAAATCACAATTCTTATGGAAACTTAAAAGACTCTGAATAGCCAGAGCAGTCTTGAAAAACAAAAATGGAGCTGGAGGAATCAACCTTCCTGACTTCAGGTTATACTACAAAGCTAAAGTCATCAAGACAGTATGGTACTGGGACAAAAAACGGAAATATAGACCAATGGAAAAAGATAGAAAGCCTAGAAATAAACCTATGCATCTATGGGTACCTTATTTTTGACAAAGATGGCAAGAATATACAATGAGGCAAAGACAGCCTCCCCAATAAATGGTGCTGGGAAAACTGGACAGCTACATGTAAAAGGATAAAATTAGAACACTTCTTAACACCATACACAAAGATAAACTCAAAATAGATTAAAGACCTAA
The DNA here is from genome assembly GCA_006408675.1 of Madoqua kirkii. Taxonomy (NCBI): domain Eukaryota; kingdom Metazoa; phylum Chordata; class Mammalia; order Artiodactyla; family Bovidae; genus Madoqua; species Madoqua kirkii. The sequence goes on from SJYC01088771.1 coordinate 15,883, forward strand.
ATGTAAGACCAGAAACTATAAAACTCTTAGAGGAAAATATAGGCAGAATACTCAATGACATAAATCAAACAAAACCTTCTATGACCCACCTCCTAGAGTAATGGGAATAAAAAAACAAGTGGGACTTGATTAAACTTAAAATTTTTCCACAGCAAAGGAAACTGTAAGCAAAGTGAAAAAACAGTCCTCAGAATGGGAGAAAATAATATCAAATGATACAACTGACAAAGGATTAATTTCCAATATATACAAGCAGCTCATAGATACAGCTCAATACCAGAAAAAAACAGACAACCCAGTCAAAAAATAGGGAAAAGGCCTAAACAGACATATCCCCAAAGACATACAGATGGCTAAAACCTGAAGAGATGCTCAACATCATTTATTATTAAAGAAGTGCAAATCAAAACTAGAATGAGGTATCACCAGACACCAGTCAGAATGGCCATTATTTAAAAAAAAAAAAAAGTCATCATAAAAAAAGTCTACAAAAAATAAATGCTGGAGAGTGTGGATAAAAGGGAACACTCTTGAAATGTTGGTGGGAATGTGAATTGATATAGTCACTATGGAAGACAGTATGGAGATTCCTTAAGGAACTAGGAATAAAAGCACCATATGACCCAGCAATCCGACTCCTAGGCATATACCCTAAGGAAACCAAAACTGAAATAGACACATATATCCCATGTTGATGTTTGACAGAAAACAAAAGTCTGTAAAGCAATTATCCTTCATTTAAAAAATAAATTAATTAAAAATAATTTGAGAAGCTAAGCATAATGTATCAGAAACTTAATTGTATATATCTTAATGTGTAAAATAAATTCCAAAATTGTGCTATTTCTTAAATTTATAATTTTCTCTG
>SJYC01088775.1:0-19361 GCA_006408675.1 Madoqua kirkii
CTATTGTAAAAAAAATTATATTTTTTGGCATCTAATGTCTTTGTGTTTCTAGCCCAAGTCACCATAGTGATTTTTCTTATGAATCTCTCCAAGGAATAGTATAAAAACCTTCAGAAAGCACAGTGAACATGTAACATACCACTCTATTACCATCTTATTATTGCAGACAACCTAGTTTGCAATCTATCTATATTTGAACAGAAATATCAGACTAAAATTCTTTAAGAAAACAACATGGATAATATAAAGAGCAGACTAAAATTATTTTAGAAGACAATATGGATTATAATCAATAATCAAGTCTGTTCCTATACAGGAAATTAAAAGAACATTGACTCAAGATTCTTCAGGCAAATAAAGTTCATTTTGATAGTAGTTGTAAATTCTGTTATTTTTGACTTTTGAGTTGGTGGCATATGTCACTATTATTTTTAGAAATAGATTTGTTATGTATAAAGTTGTTTTTACTTAAATGAAGTTTAATAAGTAGTTTTCTTCAAGTTGAGCACACCAGTTTGAGAGAACCAAAGAACCATAGAGATATAGCAGAAAGTAAATACCTGTAATATTTGTTTTGCAACCTCTTGCACCGTAGTTTGCCAGGTCCCTCTATTCATGGGATTTCTAGGCAAGAATACTGGAGTGGGTTGCCTTTTCCTTCCCAATGCAGGTATCAAACCCATATCTCCTGCATTGGCAGTGAGGTTTTTTACCGCTGAGGCAACAGGGAAGCCCAATCTATATCTCCTGCTATATTATTCCAATATAAAAAGATATTACACTAAAAGGCAATAAGCTAAATTTTAGTTTTGGTGCTGTGATTAGTTGCTTAGTCATATCTGACTGTTTGTGACCCCATAGACTATATCTACCAAGTTCTTCTGTCCATGGGGATTCTTCAGGAAACAATAGTAGAGTGGGTTGCCATGCCCTCCTCTGGGAGATCTTTGCAATCTAGGACTTGAACCCAAGTCTTCCATATTACAGTAGATTCTTTACCAGTTTGAGCTACCAGGGAAACCCAAATTGTACCTGTTATCATAGAGTTATTTATTGAGTGTAATGTGTGCAACATTTTAAGTTCAAAGAATGGAAGGAGAGTGGGAAATCTGTATTAGTCTAATTTGTTGTTGTTTAGTCACTCAGTCATGACCAACACTTTGCCACCCCATGAACTGTTACACAGCAGGCTTCCTTTTCTTAACCATCTGGAGTTTGCCCAAACTCTTGGAAATTAAGTCGGTGATGCCATCCAACCATCTCATCCTCTGTTAAACTGCTTCTCCTCTTGCCTTCAATCTTTCCCAACCTCAGGGTCTTTTCCAATGAGTCGAATCAAATGGCCAAAATTTTGGAATTTCTGCTTCAACATTGGTACTTCCCATGAATATTAAGGGTTGACGTCCTTTAGGGTTGACTGATTTGATCTCCATGCAGCACAAGGGACTCTCACGAGTCTTCTCCAACATCACAGTGCAGAAGATCAATTCTTCAGTGCTCAGTCTTTGTGGCCCAACTCTCACATCCATACATGACTACTGGAAAAACCATAGCCTTGACTATATAAACCTTGGTCAGAAAGTAACATCTCTGTCTAGGTTTCCCATAGCTTTTCTTCCAAGAAGCACAGTCTTTTAATTTCATAGCTTCAGTCATTGTCCACAGTGACACTGGAACCCAAGAAAATGAAGTCTGTCATTCTTACCATTGTTTCCCCATCTGTTCGCCATGACATGGCAGGACTAGATGCCCTGATCTTTGTTTTATGAATGTTTTGTTTTGTTTTGTTTGAGTTAATTTATGATCAGTCCTGGGTGTTCATTGGAAGGACTGATGTTGAAACTGAAAAGCAATATTTTGGCCACCTGATGTGAAGAGCTGACTCATTGGAAAAGACCCTGATGTCTGGGAAAGATTGAGGGCAGGAGGAGAAGGGAAAGTCAGAGGATTAGATGGTTGGAGGGCATCACCAACTCAATGCACATGGGTTTGCGTGAACTCTGGGAGTTGGTGATGAACAGGGAGACCTGGCATGCTGTGGTTCATGGGATCACAAAAGAGTCGGACACTACTGAGTGACTGAACTGAACTGAACTGAAGGATAATTGCTTTACAGACTTTTGTTGTTTTCTGTCAAAAGTCAACATGAATCAGCCATAGATATGCATATATCTTCTCCCTTCTGAACCTCCCACCCATCTCCCTCCCCATCTTAGCCCTCTAGGTTGATACAGAGTCCCGGTTTGCATTTCCTGAACCATACAGCAAATTACCATTGGCTATCTGTTTTACAAATGCTAATGTAAGTTTCCATGTTACTCTTTCCATACATCTCACCCACTCCTCCCCTCTCCTCATGTCCATAAGTCTGTTCTCTACGTCTGTTTCTCCATTGCTGCCCTATAAATGAATTTTTCAGTTCCATTTTTTCTAGATTATATATATATATATGCATTAGAATACAATATTTACCCTTCTCTTTCTAACTTACTTCACTATGTATAATATGTTCTAGGTTCATCCACTTCATTAGAACTGACTCAAATGTGTTCTTTTTCTGACCAGGGAGGCCTGGCGTGCTGCAATTCATGGGGTCACAAAGAGTTGGACACGACTGAGCAACTGAACTGAACTAAATTGAATGTTCCATTGTGTATATGTACTACTACTTCTGTATCCATTCGTCTGTTGATGGACGTCTAGGTTGCTTCCATGCTCTAGCAATTGTAAACAGTGTTTCAATTAATAATGGGATGCATGTGTCTTTCAATTTTGGTTTCCTCAGGGTATATGCCTAGGAGTTGAATTGTTGGATCATATGGTGCTTTTATTCCTAATTCTTTAAGTAATCTTGATACTGTCTTCCATAGTGGCTATATCAATTTACATTCCCACCAACAGTGCAAAAGTGTTCCCTTTTATCCACACCGTCTCCAGCATTTATTGTTTGTAGACTTTTTTATGATGGCCATTCTGACTAGTATGTGGTGATACCTCATTCTAATTTTGATTTGCACTTCTCTAATAAAAAATGATGTTGAGCATCTCTTCATGTGTTTGTTAGCCATCTGTACTTCTTTGGGGAAATGTCTGTTTAGGTCTTTCCACACTTTTTTAATTGGGTTGTCTGTTTTTCTGGTATTGAATAGTATGAATGGCTTATATATATTGAAAATTAATCCTTTGTCAGTTGTTTCATTTGTTATTATTTTCTCCCATTCTGAGGATTGTCTTTTCACCTTGCTTTCAGTTTCCTTTGCTATGGAAAGCTTTTAAGTTTAATCAGGTCTCACTTGTGTTTTTATTCCCATTACTCTAGGTGTGGGTCATAGAGGGTTTGCTTTGATATGTGTCATCAAGTATTCTGACTATGTTTTCCTCTAAGAGTTTTATAGTTTCTGGTCTTACATTTAGGTCTTTAATCCATTTCGAGTTATGTATGGTGTTAGGAAGTGTTCTAATTTCATTCTGGCTGGGATACTACTCTTTAATTTTGTGTGTCAGGCACCTAAAGGGCCATCCTACGTGGGGTCTTACTCTGTAGTTCATTGTGACATGTGTTTGATGGACCAGTCTCTGTATTGTTCAGCTGCCCATGCTGATGTTTAGGGAGAGAGAGGCTATGGTGATTGCTCCACCAGCTATGCGTGACTCAACAGTATTGCGTTTCTTCCATGGCTGCCTGGCTTTCCTCCACAGGCGTTTCCCACAACAGTCTCCTCCTTCACATCCCCTTGATCCATCTCTCCACTGTCAACAGCAGCCTTTGTCCTGGGATTGCTCCACAATCCCTAAACTCCAGTTTCCAGCCACTGTACCTTCTAGGGGACCTGCGTCCCTTTCCAGGGTATGTACAGCTGCAGCAATGACTGTGTGATTCTCATTCTATTTTGGCTGCCATAAATTAGCTGTTTCACTTTCAGCCTTAAATGTTTCTCCTCTGACTCAGACAATTGCCCTGATGTGGGGGTCAGACTCCTATTTCAGTTCCCCAACTTGCAAAGGGCAGGTCCAGTGCTACTAACAGTCATGCTTTCTCCCTAGTTCCTTCATCCTACCGAGTTTTCCATGGGTCCATATATTATTTTCTGCTGGTCAGGTATTCCTGTCTGCTCTCAGCTGGTGTTCTGCATGCACTTCTGTGTCTGAAGGTGTATTCCTGATGTACCCTTGGAGATAAATGTACTCCATGTCCATCTACTCCTGCATCATCTTGTTCTCTTGAATGCTGAGTTTTAAGCCAGCTTTTTCATGTTCCTCTTTCACCTTCTTCAAGAGGCTCTTCAGCTCCTCTCCACTTTCTTCCATAAGGGTAGTGTCATCTGCATATCCTAAATTACTGATATTTCTCCTGGCAATCTTCCAGCTTGTGCTTCATCCAGCACTGCATTGTGTGTGATGTACTCTGCATATAAGTAAAATTAACAGGTTGACAATATAAAGCCTTGATGTACTCCTTTCCCAATTTTGAACCCGTGCATTATTCCATGTCTGGTTCTAACTGTCACTTCTGAACCTGTGTACAGGTTTCTCAGAAGTCAGGTTAGGTGTTTTGGTATTCCCATCATTGAAGAATTTCCCACAGTTTGCTGTGATCCAAATAGACAAAGGCTTTTGCATAGTCAGTAAAGCAGATGTTTTCTGGAATTCACTTGCCCCTTCTATTATCCAATGGATGTCGGCATCTTGATCTCTGATTCCTTTGCCTATTCTAAATCCAGCTTATGTGTCTGAAAGTTCTCAGTTCACATACACTTGAAACCTAGCTTGGAGAATTTAGTGCATTATTTTGCTAATGTGTGAAGTGAAGTGAAGTTGTTCAATTGTGTCCAACTCTTTGCGATCCCATGGACGATAGCCTACCAGGTTCTTCAGCCCATGAGATTCTCCAGGCAAGAATACTGGAGTGGGTTGCTGTTTCCTTCTCCAGGTGATTTTCCAACCCAGGAATTGAACCCAGGCCTCGCACATTGTAGGCAGACACTTTACCGTCTGAACCACCAGAGAAGTTGACATGCGAAATGAGTGCAATTATGCAGTAGTTAGAACATTGTCATTGTCCTTCTTTGGGATGAAAATAAAACCAGCCTTTTCCAGTCCTGTGGCCCTCACTCACCTCCAGTAATCATAGTTTTTCCCTATGTCCACTCAGCCCAGGGATAGTTAGAATTTGGCTATTTCTAATTATTAATTACCTCACAACCCCTTGCTTATTTTGCCAGTAAAGTTTTCCAAATTTACTGGCATAGAGAGAGCAGGAATTTAACAGCATCATATTTTAGGAACTGAAATAGTTCAGCTGAACTAGTTTGGTAACTACCATGTATCAGTAATTAGTCTAATTACAACATATGAAAGTGCTTGTAGAATAACCATAAAAAGTCAACAAATGTTCATATACATAAAAAAAGATGGCATGTTATTTTGCTGAGTCACAAAGAAAACTGAATTCACTTCAAATGATTCACATTAAAGGATTCTAAGACAAGCCTCCTTTTCACAGGCAAAGAAATAAGCAAGGGGTTGTGAGGTAATCAACAATTAGAAATATATTGTAAAGTTAAAAACATAATAAAAAAGAAAAAAAATAAAAAAAAAAGAAAAAAAAAAAAGAGCAAAATCCAAACTATCCCAGGGCTGAGTGGACATAGGGAAGAACTATGATTACTGGAGATGAGTAAGGGCCAGCACTTTGGAAAAAGAGCTACAGTCTAGGAGGGAAGCAGCAAATGCTTGAGATGTAGTGCAGAAATAGGAAAGGAGCAAAATGAACAAACGAAAATCCATTTACAAGCAAAGAAACAAATTTTAAACTCTCTCTTCCCTGTAACCCCCATAACTTGAAGGTACATCCCACTGCCTGAACTTCTAAGCAGCTGACTGGTAAGAAAATTCTTGTCATGTTTTCCTTGGAATGCAGCCTCTTTGTTGCAGAGTAAGGTGGGAAATGTCAGAGGATGGGAGTATGGAACAAATGGAGAATAACCAGTAGAATGCCCTTGCTGATTTCTAATGCATCTAAAATTTCTCCCCCCAAATTTTGCATTTTTATTTACTCATTTTGATGTTAATTTAGAAGGAACAGTAGTAACAAACAAATATCTTAAATGAGTTTGTAGAATGAGATGAACTTTCTGCTCTACCAACACACATACATATTTTAGTCATGAAAAAAAATGCCCTTATTTATAATTCCTTAAACCTAAGTTGAATGGAAGATTTATCAGTATATTTTACCTTTGTCTCTTTCACTGGAAAGAGCTAGCACTGCTATCAAATAATGGATTATCATGGTTTTTGTATGTTATGAACTCCATTTTTTAGAGCATAAAGAATTAGTATTAATGAGGTTTGTATTTCATTTTCTCTCCTTTTGGGGGCTTCCCAGTGATGCTAGCATAAATGCAGCCAATGAAGGATATGCCAATGACGTGAGTTTGATCCCTGGATTGGAAAGATCCACTGGAGTAGGAAATGGCACCCCACTCCAGTATTTTTGTCTGGAAAATTCTATGGGCAGAGGACTCTGGTGAACTACAGTCCATGGGGCCACAAAAAGTCAGACATGACTGAGCAACTGAGCACACACACATCCTCTTCTTAACAAAAAAAAAAAGTAGGTATGTGCATTAAGAGCTTACTATGAGCCACATATCATATAAAACTTTGTATACATTATGTGCTTTAATCATATAAATTATATTTCTAGTTTCTTGAACAAAATCAAACTAACACAAAAGGTAATTTTTTAAATAATTATACATTTTTTTACTGTTAAAGTATCTAATTTGTATCCAGAGAGTTTTATTCAATTATCTAATCCCATCTAAGATAAAAGGATTTATTAATTTAAATTTGTTTTATTAATTTAAAGCTGAAAACACTTATAGTCCCAGAGAAATAGCAGTACATTCTAGGAAAACTTTGTGGAATTTATTGTTATCAGTTTTTTACTATAATCTGTAGCCAAATATAAAGCATTTGACTGACAACACACATAAAAATCATGCTTATAGATGCACACATATTTCAAGAACCATTTAATTAAAAAAAAAAGTAGGTAATGTGCATTAAGAGCTTACTATGAGCCACATATCATATAAAACTTTGTATACATTATGTGCTTTAATCATATAAATTATATTTCTAGTTTCTTGAACAAAATCAAACTAACACAAAAGGTAATTTTTTAAATAATTATACATTTTTTTACTGTTAAAGTATCTAATTTGTATCCAGAGAGTTTTATTCAATTATCTAATCCCATCTAAGATAAAAGGATTTATTAATTTAAATTTGTTTTATTAATTTAAAGCTGAAAACACTTATAGTCCCAGAGAAATAGCAGTACATTCTAGGAAAACTTTGTGGAATTTATTGTTATCAGTTTTTTACTATAATCTGTAGCCAAATATAAAGCATTTGACTGACAACACACATAAAAATCATGCTTATAGATGCACACATATTTCAAGAACCATTTAATTCTTGGAGACTGGACAGTAATCCTGTCCTAAGTCATATTCTTAGGGAAGCCAAATGTGAGTAAGAGTCCAGTATTAAGATGTTTATTAGAAATAAACTGTTGCTATCAATACCAACAGAAAAAACGAAAGGGAGCTAAGGAAGTTAGGGTAGGTAGCTCAATAGACACAACCTACTCATTAGAAGATCTGGAGTTGTAATGATCCGTCTAATTTGTCCAGTGCTGAGCGGGAATGAGGAACCCCTTAAACCCCCACTCTTGTGTCCCCCCCATCAATCATTAGTCACCCCAGGAGGGGCATGAGCATGAGCCAGGTACTCCACAGCAGATACCATCCTAAAAGTTCTGATAATGGTAAGCATAAGGCTGTCAGCAGATGGCATTCTACAAGCCAGGGAAAGGTATTATTCCTTGAAGGGAAATCTGGGTTGTAACTCTATTTCCATCACAGACGTATTGCCCTACTTAGAAAAACTAACATTAACAATAATAAAGAGGGCTTATTTCTTCTTAAACTTGAGTATATTTTGTCCTAAAAGTACCAGATCATATGATGTGTCTACACATTTGTATGTGTCCATCACATCTATTTCCTTTCTAAAATTTACCTGATTCATTTTACTATTGGAGATTGAATTCTTAAATTGTTCAAACATGCCAGTAACCAATAGCAAAGTTTCCTCTTTCAGCTTTCATAAACACCAACAACAATGTAACTTTCAAATATTCTCAACCTCTTTCCAAATGGATGGTGGATTTGTTGTAATTTTGACCAAACGGTTGTTTAGAAATGAATAACTGATGACGTCAGCTCTTACATCTTGTTACATCCAACAAGACTGATAACCTCGTACTTTTAGGATACGTGGTTGCAATTTTGGTACACAATAGAGACGTCTTTTTGGAAAGGGAAGGAGAGAGATCGGTCGATTTTGTCTTACATTAATCTTGTGTCTTTTCTTTAGACTTCGAGTTTGTTTTCGACATGACAAAACTTCAAATTTCCACTCAAACATGTTTAAAGTTTTTGATTAATTCATCTTGTTCACTATAAATTGTTGAAACTTTGAAACTTTTTCCTTTTGACTAAAAATAGAGTAACCTAATTTAATGTAAAATTAGGACTCACTTTGTTTCACGAAGGCAATGAACAGAAACTTTGTTCCATTTATTTGATCGACGATAAGTAAGTACTTTGGGATAGAAAGTTTTAAAATGTCTTACAATAAAATTGTAAAATAATAACTTGTTTATAAAACTATCCACTACTATAAGATCTTTTCTATATATATCTATATATCTATATATCTATATGTCTATATATCTAGGTTGGTTAGTGTGATACGTTACATCTGTATCTTTTATTTCACATGTTCATTACTTTACATAAGTGTCCAGTTAAGATGGATACAGACTACATCTAATTCTAGTTACCTTAATTATTTCGAATTAATTTTGAAACTGATAAATTATAAAAACAGTCAGTGTTTTGACTCCAAGATCCACAAGTCATTAGTAAAGTTAAGTAAAGTAGAGTGGAGGAGTTTCAATAATTCTCCGATTCCTATTTTTGTGTCTTCGGAGTTAGAAACATTAAACCATCAGAAACCTTAAGAAAAATTTCCTAAGAAAATGGGGCAGAGAATAACATAAAAACATAAAAAAAAATTTTTATTCTCTGAACTATAATCCCCCTCCAATAGAAAAATATGACTTTAATAGATTGTTTCATTTTGCATTTTTGGATTTGAAATATAACTGATGTGATAAAATGCTTAGAAGGAGGCAGGAGTTCAAAGAGACAGCTAAAAGTTAATCTTGAAAAATTATTTTTATCCCCATAATTTTAGACTATTATTGTGCTGGTGAGAAAATATGAGCTAAAACAGAATATAATTGTGGGGAGAGATGGTAGAAAGGATTTGTAGAACCTCTGTCAATAAGATCTGGAGGAGAAATGGAGCACATTGAGAATTAATAACTGAAAAAAAAAATTGCTGTCTTATTGGAAATGTTATTATTGTTATAATTTTCTACTATACTTCACTCCTCAAGGAGTTAAGACTTTGCCTCTTAAAATGAGTGAAATTCAAATACTTAATATGCCATGAAAGTTAATAAATGATTTTACCCCAACCACCTTTCTGATCTTATTTCTTACCTTTCTCCATAATAGTTCATTCTTTTCTAGCCACACTATAGCCATTGCAATTTTCTAAATATTCGAAGTACACACAAAACTCAAGCCCATCGTGGCATCTTATCCTGTCTCAGATATCTACAAGGCTTGCTGGTCACTACTTTCAGTTATCTATTCAAATAACTGAACACACTTCCTTGATAGTTATTTATCAAATTTCACCACCAGTTGTGACATTTGTCATTTATTTTATTTTTTTAGAACTATTATCACTTGTGTTACAATATTGATTGATCTTATTGTCATTGTCCATCATCACTCACTAAAATATTTTATTCATCTTACCATCTAGCCTATTCTGTTAATTCTTCTATCCTAACATGTGAAGGAGATTTAATAAATATTCACTCAATGAATAAATTAATGAACATATTTCCTTATCTCCTTAAAGCCTTTTTTGTAAAAATTAAACTTTATTTTCTGTTATAAAATTATATATCCCTTGGGAGACAGAGGGCTTTCCTGGTGGCTCAGTGGTGAAGCATCCACCCCATGAGCCACAGGAAACATAAGTTCAATCCCTGGGCTGGGACAGCCCACTCCAATATTCTTGCCTGGAAAATCTCCGTAGACAGAAGAACCTAGTGGGCTATAGTCTTTTGGGTCACAAAGAGTCAGACACAACTGAAGCAACTCAACATGCACACATGGAAGATAGAATGAAGTATTAGTAGAGCCCCAAGATAAATGCAGGGTGGCATCAGCTCATAGCTGCTTCCGTGGCAATCAGTAGTCAGTTACTCTGAGAGAGTAGAAAAACACCTCAAATGATTATTTATACCCTCATGCTAATAATGTAAAAAAAAAGAAGAACGAAATTGCAGAATTTCATATACTCATTACTTACCAGAATTATAGCTATATACTATTGGAGAAGGCAATGGCACCCCGCTCCAATACTCTTGCCTGGAAAATCCCATGGACAGAGGAGCCTGGAAGGCTGCAGTCCACAGGGTCACTGAGGGTTGGACATGACTGAGCGATTTCACTTCACTTTTCACTTTCATGCATTGGAGAAGGAAATGGCAACCCACTGCAGTGTTCTTGCCTGGAGAATCGCAAGAACAGGGGAGCCTGGTGGGCTGCCATCTATGGGGTTGCACAGAGTTGGACACGACTGAAGCGACTTAGCAGCAGCAACAGCAGCAGCAGCTATATACTATAAAGTAATTTGGGTTAGTGCTGTACCTTGGAAATTAAATAGTATGCTTCATAAAATATGGCTTTATATTGATTTAATAGAAAGATAAAAAATAACCGAACCAATGTTCTGATATAGGAAACCAGTTCACCAAAGATATTCTTGTTCCTTGGTGAAATTTATCAGGAATTGAAAAACAAATTATTTAAGAATGAAAATACTAGAAAATGTGGAATTTCCTCTGTGTATATTCAAAGAGCAATTGTATCCCAGCCAGGTCTAAAAATATCTACAGATTAGCCAAAACAAATATTTAATTCCAGGCTGCCTTCACTATTTTTCTCTAAGGCTCTTAAAAAGGTTTTTGTTTGTTTGTTTGTTTGTTTTTTCTAGAATATCAATAACAAATCTGGTCAGTATTCTCCCAACTGTAAAAGGGTAAATTTGCTACTAGAAAAAAAAAAAAAAAAACCTCTTGGAATTAGATTTCTCCTTCAGGCCACTGATGTGTCATTCAGTGAGAAAAACTAAAAACAGAAGAGACACTTTATTCCAGGGCACACCACTAAATCATTGGTCCCATATATCAAATAAAGTGAAAAAGCATCTAATTGTCTAGAGCCATTAAGTTTGAACTGGCAATGTATTTTAGAACAAATCTTAGAAAGGGCTTTAATTTAACTGTGAATCTGGAGTCTAAAACAAGCAGATATTTGACATGTGAATTCCTCTCTTTGCTATTCTTTCCACACAGACTATATCAGAGTTTGTCACACAGCTAGTGCTTCAAGAAACATGTGGCATAACTGAGAGAATGAGCAAAGTCTATGCATAATTTTATGAGTATGTTGCCTGGAAAAGAAATATACTTTAACTCATGTTCTAGATTGACAAGACATTGGAAAGTTGAGACTGACAATGCCATGGCTGTTTAGGTACAGCAACAGACATAATCCATGAAAAACAAACAAACAAACAAACAAACAACGATAATTGAACTTCACTAAAATGAAAAACTTCTGCTTTGAGAAAAATTTATCAAGAGAATGAGAAGAAAAGTCATAGACTGGGAGAAAATATTAAGCACATGAAAAGAAGCTCCACATCATTTGTCATCAAGGAAATGCAAATTACAATGAGATACCATTAAATGGCCAAAATCTAGATCACTAGCAATATTAAACGCTGGCCAGGATATAGAGAAAAAGGAACTCATTTGTTGCTGATGGAAATACAATATTACATAATGCCAGAGCTTGGAAGTTTCTTTCAAAAATAACCATATATTAACATAAGGTTCAGCCATCAAATTGCTTGGTATTTACCACAAGCATTGAAAAGTATGTCCACATAAAAGTATGAATATGGATGTTTATAGCAGTTTTATTCATAATTGCCAAAACTTGGAAGCAACCAAGTTCTTCAGCACATGAATAAATACATTGTGATACATCCAGACAATAAAATATCATTCAGACTGAAAAGACATGAACTATCAAGCTATGAAAATATACAGAGGAATCTTAAAAGCATACCATTAAGTGAAAGAATCCAATCTGCAAAGGCTACATACTGTATGATTCCAACAATATGACATACTAGAAAAGAGAAAAACTATAGAGATAATAAAAAGGTTAGTATTTGGTGAATAGGAGTTAGAAATGATTAGGCAGAGAAAAGATGAGTTTTAACACAATGAAAATAGTAATGGTAGATATGTCATTATATATTTGTTAAGCCTACACTTGACTGTGTCTGACTCTTTGAGACTCCATGGACTGTAGCCTACTAGGCTCCTCCCTCCATGGGATTCTCCCTCCAGGCAGGAGTACTGGAGTGGGTTCCCATTTCCTTCTCCCTGGGATCTTCCCAACCCAGGGATCGGACCTTGGTCTCCTACATTCCAGGCAGACGCTTTAACCTCTGAGCCACGAGGGAAGGCCATAGAATGAATAACACAAAAGTGAACTCTTAGGTACACTATGGACATTTGATTATGATGCTTCAATGTAGACTCATCCTTGGTAAAAATTTGATATTCTGGTTCAGTTCAGTTCAGTCACTCAGTCGTGTCCAGCTCTTTGTGATCCCATGAATCACAGCACACCAGGCCTCCCTGTCCATCATCAACTCCTGGAGTTCACTCAAACTCACGTCCACTGAGTCGGTGATTCCATCCAGCAATATCATCCTCTGTCGTCTCCTACTTCTCCTGCACCCAATCTCTCTTAGCATCAGAGTCTTTTCCAATGAGTCAACTCTTCGCATGAGGTGGCCAAAGTACTAAAGTTTCAGCTTTAGCACAATTCCCTCCAAAGAACATCCAGGGCTCTTCTCCTTCAGAATGGACTGGTTGGATCTATTTGCAGTCCAAAGGACTCTCAGGAGTCTTCTCCAGCTCCACAGTCCAAAAGCATCAATTCTTCAGCACTCAGCCTTCTTCACAATCCAACTCTCACATCCATACATAACCACTGGAAAAGCCATAGCCTTGACTAGATAGAACTTTGTTGGCAAAGTAACGTCTCTGCTTTTCAATATGCTATCTAGATAATGTGAGTTATGGGAGAGACCATATGTGTGTCAGGACAGGTAGTTTATGATAAATATTTGTACCTCCATCATAATTTGTAGTCAACCGAAAACTTCTGAAAAATAGTCATTAAAAGAATAAAATAAAATAACATCTAAAATAAAATAAAGACACTGAGACCATTTTATACATGTGAAAGGCTAAACTAAAGCAGACCTGAACATCCTGAATAAATTTCTTGAATTAAATAAATAAAGATATCTGACCTGATATTTCAAGTGCTGCTGCTGCTTGCTGCTAACTCGCTTCAGTTGTGTCAGACTCTATGCAACCCCATAGATGGCAGCCCACCAGGCTTCACTGTCCCTGGGATTCTTCAGGCAAGAACACTGGAGTGGGTTGCCATTTCCTTCTCCAAGGCAGGAAAGTGAAAAATGAAAGTGAAGTCCATCAGTCATGTCTGATTCTTCACTACCCCATGGAATGCAGCCTACCAGGCTCTATGTCCATGGGATTTTTCAGGCAAGAGTACTGGAGTGGGTTGCCATTGCCTTCTCTGGATATTTTAGGTGAAATTTCTCTAATATACTTACAGCAAAACCTAATTAAGAGCAGTGGCTATTAAATGTCAAGTTATCAGAATTCCACTATAATCATATAGTTGAAAAAATGTGAAGTCACAAAGAGGTGGTCTAAATCAGGAATATCTCTTAAAATGTGACCCAAAAATTACATGCCTAATGTGTAACTGGGGAGACTTCTAAAAATGCTGACTGTTAAGTCCAATTCTACTTCTAGTCTGCTATTAGGAGATCGATGCTTTTAAACTTTGGTGTTGGAGAAAACTCTTGAGAGTCCCTTGGACTACAAGGTGATCCAACCAGTCCGTTCTGAAGGAAGTCAAGCCTGAGTGCTCTTTGGAAGGAATGATGCTAAAGCTGAAACTCCAGTACTTTGGCCACCTCATGCAAAGAGTTGACTCATTGGAAAAGACTCTGACGCTGGGAGGGTTTGGGGGCAGGAGGAGAAAGGGATGACAGAGGATGAGATGGCTGCATGGAATCACCAACTGAATGGATATGAGCTTGAGTAAACTTCGGGAGTTGTAATGGACAGGGAGGCCTACCGTGCTGAGATTTATGGGGTCACAGAGTTGGACACGACTGAGTGACTGAACTGAACTGATTAAAACACAATGCCCCAATCATAATTGCTTTAAAAAAGAAAATTTATTTACTTATCTAAGGTGATTAATATAATCATATGAGGGGAGACCTCTGTCCCAATTTATTGTGAGAGAAGAACAAATAACTTTCAATTAAATGCTTCAGCCCTGAGTGCCACAGTTGTCATTTCTGATCAGTTAGAATCAGTCATCATATCACATAACTTTAAGGGAGTAAAAAGTAAAAGTGTCCTGTCTCTGAAATAGACAAAAGAGAAACATTGGTGAAACCTACCTACAGTATCCAAATTTCTGGGTAAGAGGACCAAAGTTTTTTCTTTAATTTTTTTTAACAAGTTCCATAAGTATAAGGAAATTTGATAGCCTCTGATCTGAATCCATTTCTTCTGGAAAGAAAGAAATCTGATTTGAATTGGATCCTTTTTTTCATATAATTCAAGAATTTAATTCTAAATATTCAATTATGTTTCAGTTTGTCACCTAATTGTAGTGGTCTAACTTTCAATGTCACTATCAATATAGAAGTTTAAATATACCCTTTTCCTAGTTCATAACATATAAAAGCAGAAAAACAGCATTCATTCAGTATTCATTCTGTTGATGATCTGTCTAAAAAAGTTTTAGCAAAGAGGTGGTGGCAGAGGAAATGCATTTCTATTTATGAAGTTCCTGAAAAAGTAAGTTATCTCCCACATATCAGGCAGACTCTACCATCTGAGTCACTAGGGAAGCCCAAGTTATTTACACTGCATAATATCTGTGGTATGGTCATCTTAGCTACCCCAGTAAGCTGAGGATTTCATTCTCCCAATTTGAGGACTTTGCATTTATTTTTAGAGTTGCCTCAAAAGTTGAAATCAATAAGAAAATAGAATGTTGTGCTTGTTTTGCATATCTCTTAGACCTGATTACTAAACCTAAATAGACCAACCAAATAATTTAGGCTAAATAAGAAATAGAATCCTTTGATAATTTAATGCAATCTGTAAGATGACATAATGAGTCTGCTAATAAATACATAAAGAAAACTGTTTTTAAAAGTGTCTAATGACTATTAAAATGAGCCTTATATATATCTGCCATTAGCAAAGATGAATAAGAGAGGAACAAAATACCCTGTGAAACAGCTTTATGTGAACCACCAGAGGGGATTACAAAATTTTGTGACTTGCATTTCTCTCACAGAAGTGAACAGCACATCATATTGATTTTTTGATTGAGCCATTTGACAGGCTAGACAGCAGGTCACAGCTGAAAAGACACTTGGTGTTAGGCATTACCCATCACTCATATGACAAAAAGTGTTGGGATCTTAAGTTTGCAATGCTCAGACACATGCTGATCAGGTTGTGTACCTAACATTGTATCAGAAAATAGAACAGACTGTCTTCATGGACTGAAATTGAGTATGTCCACATTTTAAGTAAGGCTGACACAATCAAGTTTCCCTTGATGACTTGACTAATGCTGACAATCAACTGAATAATTCAGATTTTATTTAATATTAATGAGGAGAGAATACCGAGGTATCCAATTTAATTGATTTAATTAGAATGATGATCGTCAATTTTCCACCTCGGATTATTACTTTGTGTGGGTAATTATAGTTCAGTGAACATTAATTTCTGAATCATGAAGATAAAAGCACATACATTTAAAGAGAGGTATATTCCATGAATTTTTTTTGTTTGACTAAAACTTACAATCATCTTTATCCTTTAAATTTTTGCTTGAGAGTTCTAGAAAGAACATGATAACATCAATTTCCAGTTCCTAGCAATTACCAGTATAAATTAAAAGCATGGTATTAGTGTTTGGTTTTTAGTTAACTTTGAAATTCTGTTAAACAATCAAATCTATTTATGAACTATAAATCTGGAATAACTTGAAATAGCATTGGAAATTATCTTGTTGTAAACGTTTATTTCTTCTTTTCCTACAGTCTCAAGGTTTACAATTAGCTTGCTGCATTTTCATGTACATGAAGAGAGTTTCCTTCTGATGACAGTGCCAGGAAACTAATTTTGGGGTATATAAATGAAATGTTAAAGATAGTTTGGGCTGACCTCTTCATGGCTCTCATTAATGACATTTTAGCTAATTTAGTGTTTAGAGTTCTTCTTGGCAAGTTGTACATGGGAAAGGAGATTTGGAAATTCTGAGAGACACATCTTTCTGTCTCATTGAATTCCACTCCTGCTGCTACATAAAACTTTATTCCTATTATTCCTATTATTCACTTTCTCTTAACTTAAAAGGTATAGTATTAAAGTAATAAAAGTGATCAGACAACCAAGCGGGTTTATCTTCAGTTCAGTTCAGTTCAGTTCAGTCGCTCAGTCGTATCCGACTCTTTGCGACTCCATGCATTGCAAAACACCAAGCCTTCCTGTCCATCACCATATCCCGGAGTTCACTTAACTCACGTCCGTCAAGTTGATGATGCCATCCAGCCATCTAATCCTCTGTCGTGCATTTTTCCTCCTGACTCCCAATCCCTCCCAGCATCAGAGTCTTTTCCAATGAGTCAACACTTCGCATGAGGTGGCCAAAGTACTGGAGTTTCAGCTTCAGCATCATTCCTTCCAAAGAATGCGACTCCATGCATTGCAAAACACCAAGCCTTCCTGTCCATCACCATATCCCGGAGTTCACTTAACTCACGTCCGTCAAGTTGATGATGCCATCCAGCCATCTAATCCTCTGTCGTGCATTTTTCCTCCTGACTCCCAATCCCTCCCAGCATCAGAGTCTTTTCCAATGAGTCAACACTTCGCATGAGGTGGCCAAAGTACTGGAGTTTCAGCTTCAGCATCATTCCTTCCAAAGAGCATCCAGGCCTGATCTCCTTTAGAATGGACTGGGTGGATCTCCTTGCAGTCCAAGGGACTCTCAAGAGTCTTCTCCAACATCACAGCTCAAAAGCGTCAATTCTACAGCACTCAACTTTCTTCACAGTCCAACACTCGCATCCATACATGACCACTGGAAAAATCATAGCCTTGACTAAACGGACCTTTGTTGGCAAAGCAATGTCTCTGCTTTTCAATATGCTATCTAGGGTGGTCATAACTTTTCTTGCAAGGAGCAAGTGTCTTTTAATTTCATGACTGTTTATCTTAAATACTACCAACTGTTTAAACTGCTGTTCCTCTTTGTAGTTGTTGATGATTTTGTTGTTGCTACTGAATTCATAAATTCATGTTTTTCTTCTGTCACTCCCAAAGTGCATGAGCAAAGTCTCAAATTGATAACACCTTGAAAATTAAAGAATAAATAATCAAAGTTTCATTTTTCAAAAATTGAAAAATTTTTAAATGTAAAGAACAGTTGCAAGCATAGAACAAATAACTACTGATACTCTTTATTGAGTTTTACCTATTCTAATATTTGCTGCATGTGAGTTATTCTATCTTTTTCTCTCTCTCATAAATATGTGTACATGCATATATACAGATAAGGAGGACATGGCAACCCATTCTTGTATTCTTGCCTGAAGAATCCCATGGAGAGAGGAACCTGGCAAGCTACAGTCCATGGGGTTACAAAGAGTCTGACAAGACTAAGTGAATGAACACACAAACATATATACATATATAAACATAGATACATATATATACCAGTCAATCAGTTCAGTTACACAGTAGTGTGCAACTCTTTGTGACTCCATGGATTGTAGCACATCAAACATCCTTGTTCATCACCAACTTACAAGGTTTACCCAAAGCCATGTCCACTAAGTTAGTGATGGCATCCAACTATCTCATCCTACATCGTCCCCTTCTCCTCCCACCTTCAATCTTTCCCAACATCAGGGTCTTTTCAAAGGAGTCAGTTCTTCACATCAGGTGGCCAAAGTATTGGAGTTTCAGCTTCAGCATAAGTCCTTCCAGTGAATATTCAGGACTGATTTCCTTTCGGATGGACTGGTTGTATCACCTTGCAGTCCAAGGAACTCTCAAGAGTTTTCAACACCAAAGTTCAAAAGCATCAATTCTTTGGCACTTAGTTTTCTTTACAGTCCAACTCTCACATTCATCCATGACTACTGGAAACAGCAAAGCTTTGACTAGATGGAACTTTATTGGCAAAGCAATGTCTCTGATTATTAATATGCTGTCTAGGTTGGTTATGGGCTTCCACGGATGGACTGGTTGTATCACCTTGCAGTCCAAGGAACTCTCAAGAGTTTTCAACACCAAAGTTCAAAAGCATCAATTCTTTGGCACTTAGTTTTCTTTACAGTCCAACTCTCACATTCATCCATGACTACTGGAAACAGCAAAGCTTTGACTAGATGGAACTTTATTGGCAAAGCAATGTCTCTGATTATTAATATGCTGTCTAGGTTGGTTATGGGCTTCCCTGGTGGCTCAGAGGGTAAAGCTTCTGCTCGCAATGCAGCAGACCCAGGTTCCATCTCTGGGTCAGGAAGATCCCTGGAGAAGGCAATGGAAACCCACTCCAGCACTCTTGCCTGGAAAATCTCATGGACAGAGGAGCCTGGCACGCTACAGTCCTTGGGGTTGCAAAGAGTCAGACACAATTGAGAAACTTCACTTTCGGTCATAACTTTTCTTCGAAGGAAAAGTGTCTCCTAATTTCATGGCTACAGTCATCATCTGCAGTGAATTTAGAGCCCAAATAATTATACAGACTGTCACTGTTTCCCCTGTTTCTCCATCTATTTGCTGTGAAGTTATGGGACCAGATGTCATGATCTTAGTTTTCTGAATGTTGAGATTTAGGCCAACTTTTTCACTCTCCTCTTTCACTTTCATCAAGAGGCTCTTTAGTTCTTTTTCACTTTCTGCC
>SJYC01088776.1:0-21332 GCA_006408675.1 Madoqua kirkii
ACCAATACAAAGGTAAATAAATAAATAACTTAACCTTGAGAAGTATAAAACAAACAATATTTTTTTTTGTCAAAAGACAAATCAGTCTTTTTCTTAGCAGAGTGAAAATTAGCTAAAAATATGTGTAATATTATTAGAAAATTATAATTAATTTGCAAAAGAATTAACTAGGAATGAAAAAAAGGAAAATAGATCTAACTTTTCAAGTATATTTGTCACAAAGTTGCCATTTAGAAATAATGATAAAAATATATATTATTTAAATAGGGTTTGTCAAAATCCCACCAAAAGATTTTCAGAAACTTCAGTCTCTGTCTATAGGCTCTTCTTAGCAGTATCCCATTATATTCAAACTCAAGTTGACATTACCTAGTCGACTTGATAATATTTAGTACCTGAAATATCACATATAATTTTCATATATAAGGAAGTAACAGAAAACAATTTTAAAGGTATAAAGAGTACAATAAAAGAAAAGAAACAAGGAGAACAATAGAAATAAATTTAGGCCATATGTTCTTATGTTAGGAAGATTTCCTCCTTTCTTGAAGACATACAACAGTGAGCCCAATTTGGAGTAAATGTGATAAAGAGCTGAATGGTCTGATATGTAATGCTCAAAAAGAAAATCATTCTACAAAATAGCTATGAGGTGTCTAATTCTTAGTCAGAAGGAAAAGTTGGGCACAATGAAGAAAAGAAAATGTTTGGTCCCTACATCAGGTATTTGACAATCAAACAAGGAATAAAAGGCAAAATATTTAATAAGTTCAGTTCAGTTCAGTTCAGTTCAGTCGCTCAGTTATGTCCGACTCTGTGATCCCATGAATCGCAGCACGCCAGGCGTCCCTGTTCATCACCATCTCTCAGAAGTCACTCAGACTCACGTCCATCGAGTCCGTTACACCATCCAGCCATCTCATCCTCTGTCGTCCCTTTCTCCTCCTGCCCTCATCCCTCCTAGCATGAGACTCTTTTCCAATGAGTGAACTCTTCGCATGAGGTGGCCAAAGTACTGAAGTTTCAGCTTTAGCATCATTCCTTCCAAAGAAATCCCAGGGTTGATCTCCTTCAGAATGGACTGGTTGGATCTCCTTGCAGTCCAAGGGACTCTCAAGAGTCTTCTCCAAGACCACACTTCAAAAGCACCAATTCTTCGGCACTCAGCCTTCTTCACAGTCCAACTCTCACATCCATACACGACCACAGGAAAAACCATAGCCTCGACTAGACGGACCTTCATCGGCAAAGTAATGTCTCTGCTTTTGAATATGCTGTCTAGGTTGGTCATAACTTTTCTTTCAAAGAGTAAGCATCTTTTCATTTCATGGCTGCAATCACCATCTGCAGTGATTTTGGAGCCCAAAAAAATAAAGTATGAAACTGTTTCCACTGTTTCCCTGTTTCCCCATGTATTTCCCATGAAGTGATGAGACCGGATGCCATGATCTTCGTTTTCTAAATGTTGAGCTTTAAGCCCACATTTTCATTATCCTCTTTCACCTTCATCAAGAGGCCCTTTAGCTCCTCTTCACTTTCTGCCACAAGGGTGGTGTCATCTGCATATCTGAGGTTATTGATATTTGTGGCAATCTTGATTCCAGCTTGTGTTTCTTCCAGTCCAGCGTTTCTCATGATGTACTCTGCATATAAGTTAAATAAGCAGGGTAACAATATACAGCCTTGACGAACTCCTTTTCCTATTTGGAACCAGTCTGTTGTTCCATGTCCAGTTCTAACTGTTGCTTCTTGACCTGCATACAGATTTCTCAAGAAGCAGGTTAGTTGGTCTGGTATTCCCATCTCTTGAAGAATTTTCCACAGTTGATTGTGACTCACACAGTCAAAGGCTTTGGCATAGTCAATAAAGCAGAAATAGATGTTTTTCTGGAACTCTCTTGCTTTTTCCATGATCCACCGGATGTTGGCAATTTGATCTCTGGTTCCTCTGCCTTTTCTAAAACCAGCTTGAACATCAGGGAGTTCACAGTTTATGTATTGCTGTAGCCTGACTTGGAGAATTTTGAGCATTACTTTATGAGCATGTGAGATGAGGGCAATTGTGCGGTAGTTTGAGCATTTTTTGGCATTGCCTTCCTTTGGAATTGGAATGAAAACTGACCTTTACCAGTCCTGTGGCCACTGCTGAGTTTTCCAAATTTGCTGGTCTTCATCAAGAGGCCCTTTAGCTCCTCTTCACTTTCTGCCACAAGGGTGGTGTCATCTGCATATCTGAGGTTATTGATATTTGTGGCAATCTTGATTCCAGCTTGTGTTTCTTCCAGTCCAGCGTTTCTCATGATGTACTCTGCATATAAGTTAAATAAGCAGGGTGACAATATACAGCCTTGACGAACTCCTTTTCCTATTTGGAACCAGTCTGTTGTTCCATGTCCAGTTCTAACTGTTGCTTCTTGACCTGCATACAGATTTCTCAAGAAGCAGGTTAGTTGGTCTGGTATTCCCATCTCTTGAAGAATTTTCCACAGTTGATTGTGACTCACACAGTCAAAGGCTTTGGCATAGTCAATAAAGCAGAAATAGATGTTTTTCTGGAACTCTCTTGCTTTTTCCATGATCCACCGGATGTTGGCAATTTGATCTCTGGTTCCTCTGCCTTTTCTAAAACCAGCTTGAACATCAGGGAGTTCACAGTTTATGTATTGCTGTAGCCTGACTTGGAGAATTTTGAGCATTACTTTATGAGCATGTGAGATGAGGGCAATTGTGCGGTAGTTTGAGCATTTTTTGGCATTGCCTTCCTTTGGAATTGGAATGAAAACTGACCTTTACCAGTCCTGTGGCCACTGCTGAGTTTTCCAAATTTGCTGGCATATTGAGTGCAGCACTTTTACAGCATCACCTTTCAGGATTTGAAACAGCTCCACTGAAATTCCATCACTTCCACTAGCTTTGTTCATAGTGATGCTTTCTAAGGCCCACTTGAGTTCACATTCCAAGATGTCACATCATCATGATTATCTGGGTCGTGAAGATCTTTTTTGTGCAGTTCTTCCATGTATTTTTGTCACCTCTTCTGACACTTAAATTTGTTTTCGGAGGATGACTCAAATTTTAATCTCTGAAAAATATGAGAAAGAAAAAGGAATTTTACAGGAAAAAAAAAGCACACAAAGGCATGAAATCATAAGACAGATGTCAGAAGACTAAATATTTCACTGTGTCTATGCACTCATCTCACATGCTAGTAAAGTAAAGTAATGCTCAAAATTCTCCAAGCCAGGCTTCAGCAATACGTAAACTGTGAACTTCCAGATGTTCAAACTAGTTTTAGAAAAGGCAAAGGAACCAGAGATCAAATTGCCAACATCCGCTGGATGGTTGAAAAAGCAAGTGAGTTCCAGAAAATAACATCCATTCTGCTTTATTGACTACCCCAAAGTCTTTGACTGTATGCATTACAATAAACTGTGGAAAATTCTGAAAGAAATGGAAATACCAGACCACCTGACCTTCCTCTTGAGAAAGCTGTATGCAGGTCAGCAAAGAACAGTTAGGCCTGGACATGGAACAACAGACTGGTTTCAGATAGGAAAAGGAGTATATTGTTACCCTGTTTATTTAACTTGTATGCAGAGTACATCATGAAAAACGCTGGACTGGAAGAAGAACAGGCTGGAGTCAAGATTACCAGGAGAAATATCAATAATCTCAGATATGCAGATGACACCATCCTTATGTCAGAAAGTGAAAAAGAACTAAGAAGTCTCTTGATAAAAGTAAAAGAGGAGAGTGAAAAAGTTGGCCTAAATCTCAACGTTTAGAAAATTAAGATTATGGCATCTGGTTCCATCACTTCATGAGAAATAGATAAGGAAACTGGAAATAGTGGCTGACTTTATTTTGGAGGGCTCCAAAATCACTGTAGATGGTGATTGCAGCCATGGAATTATAAGATGTGTACTCTTTGGAAAGAAAGTTATGACCAACCTAGACAGCATATTACAAAGTAGAGACATTACTTTGCCATAAAAGGCCCATCTAGTCAAGGCTATGGTGTTTCCAGTCGTTATGTACAGATGTGAGAATTGGACTCTAAAGAATGTTTAGTGCCAAAAAAACTGATGCTTTTGAACTGTGATTTTGGAGAAGACTCTTGAGAGACCTTTAGACTGCAAAGAGATTCAATCAGTCCATGCAAAAGGAGATCAGTCCTGGCTGTTCATTGGAAGGACTGATGCTGAAGCTGAAACTCCAGTAGTTCGGCCACCTGATGTGAAGAGCTGACTCATTTGAAAAGACCTTTATGCTGGGAAAGATTGAGAGAAGGAGAAAAAGGGGATGATAGAGGATGAGATAGTTGGATGGCATCACTGACTCACTGGAAATGAGTTTGGGTAAACACCAGCAGTTGGTGATGGACAGGGAGGTCTATAGTGCTTCAGTTTACAGGGTAGCAAAGAGTTGGACACGACTGAGTGACTGAAATGAACTGATAGTTTTGGTGAGCTGACTCATTTGAAAAGACCTTTATGCTGGGAAAGATTGAGAGAAGGAGAAAAAGGGGATGATAGAGGATGAGATAGTTGGATGGCATCCCTGACTCACTGGAAATGAGTTTGGGTAAACACCAGCAGTTGGTGATGGACAGGGAGGTCTATAGTGCTTCAGTTTACAGGGTAGCAAAGAGTTGGACACGACTGAGTGACTGAAATGAACTGATAGTTTTGGGTGATAGAATACACTGGAAACTCAAAATAAACTCAAATCTTACTTCAAGCCACTTATCCAGCTTTTAATTTTTACTGGATCTTTGTAACTACAAAAGCTCTCTCTTCAATCCTATTTCCCTCCATTGAGCAGGACTTTTCTAGTCCTTCAAAGTATTAAACAGCACTCTTTCTAACTAGCCATTGCATTCCTGAGCATGTTTAGCAGCATCTCATCAAAACAATCTCATCCAGCAATTTTAGAAGCAGAAAAATATGCTTCCTCACCTGATAGCTCTAAGAGAAGACTTAAAAATAGAACACTTAAGTAGTGTGTGCTGGCTAATTGAACGCATTTGGTCAAATAAAATTGGTAGTTGTTAAATCTATGTGCCTATTCAAGTAAAATTTTATATGATTTTATTTAATACCCTATTAAATTAATTAATAAAATTTTTAAAATTTCTACTTTAAAAGTAAGCAAAATTATACATTTTAAGAACATTCAATCACTGGCAAATCTTCTCAATGAAATCTAAATTTCTAGTTTAGCCATTCTTTCTTTTGGTCTTTAATGGAAAACTATGATGTATGTCACTGACACTCTGAAACTTATCAGAGTAAAAAGGGCAAGACACCTTCCCTATCAAAGTAATGTAAATCATACTGACATTGAGACAAGGTGTCTGTCAACAGATTCCTTATGTTTTCTCTACTCATACAGTTGATTTAGCAGATAGGGACAGGTCACAGAGTGTTATAAAGAGCAAGTACAAAAGAAACTATAAATAAAGGGAAGTACTCTTAGATCAATGTGTTACTGTTCCATAAAATTAGTATTAAGAAGTTGTTATATGTTTGAAAACAAAGAAACATTTTCTAGGTTGGTAGGAAAATGAAATGCATGAATATGGATTTATCTATGAAAAATATTTCTCTGATAAAGAAGGCCAAAATATTTTTAAATGATTTAATGCAATGAACAGAATTCTGATAACCCCCCCCCATATCCTTAAATTATGTCAACTAAGCATTTTTATTTGTTTTTATGTCTACTGTCATAAAACACCTTAAATTACATTTCTCTTTCAGGCAAACTTAAGGAATCTATAATGATGTCTATTTTACTGTTTAAAATTTGTTCCATTCAAATTCATTATAAAACTAATTTAATTTCTATAAAATATAATTAGAAAATAACCATTAAATTATATATCTCTGGATTTAAAAAAATATTTAAAAACACTTTGTTTTAAGTCTGCATCTGTTCAGTTCAGTTCAGCTCAGTTCAATATCTCAGTCATGTTCACTCTTTGTGAGCCCAAGAATTGCAGCATGCCAGGCCTCCCTGTACATAACCAATTCCTGGAGTTCACTCAAACTCACATTCATTGAGTCGGTAATACCATCCAGCCATCTCATCCTCTGTTGTCCATCTCTCCTCATGCTCCCAAACCCTCCCAGAATCAGAGTCTTTCCCAATGAGTCAACTCTTTGCATGAGGTGGCCAAAGTACTGGAATTTTACTTTTAGCATCAGTCCTTCCCACGAATACCCAGGGCTGATTTTCTTTAGCATGGACTGATCAGACCTCCTTTCAGTCCAAGGGACTCTCAAGAGTCTTCTTCAACACCACAGTTCAAAAACATCCATTCCTCAGCAGTCAGCTTTCTTCACAGTCCAACTCTTACATCCGCATATGACTACTGGAAAAACCAAAGCCTTGACTAGATGGACCTTTTTTGCAAAGTAATGTCTCTGCTTTTGAATATGCTGTCTAAGTTGGTCATAACATTCCTTCCAAGAAATAATAAACTTTTAATTTCATAGCTGCAATCACCATCTGCAGTGATTTTGGAGCCCCCAAAAATAAAGTCTGACACTGTTTCCATTGTTTCCCCATCTGTTTCCCATGAAGAGATGGAAGCAAATACCATGATCTTAGTTTTCTGAATGTTGAGCTTTAAGGCAACATTTTCACTCTCCTCTTTCACTTTCATCAAGAGGCTTTTTAGCTCCTCTTCACTTTCTGCCATAAGGGTGGTATCATCTGCATATCTGAGGTTATTGATATTTACCCTGGCAATCTTGATTCCAGCTTGTGTTTCTTTCAGCTCAGTGTTTCTCACTATGTACTCTGCATATACTTTAAATAAGTAGGGTGACAATATACAGCCTTGACATACTCCTTTTCCTATTTGGAACCAGTCCATTGTTCCATGTCCACATCTAACTGTTGCTTCCTGACCTGCATATAGGTTTCTCAAGAGGCAGGTCAGGTGGTCTGGCATTCTCATCTCTTGAAGAATTCTCCACAGTTTATTGTGATCCATACAGTCAAAGGTTTTGGCATAGTAAATAAAGCAGAAATAGATGTTTTGCTGAAACGCTCTTGCTTTTTCGATGATTCACCGGATGTTGGCAATTTGATTTCTGACTCCTCTGCCTTTTCTAAAACCAGCTTGAACATGTGGAAGTTCACAGTTCACGTATTGCTGTAGCCTGGCTTGCAGATTTTGAGCATTACTTTACTAGCATGTGAGATGAGTGCAATTGTGTGGTAGTTTGAGCATTCTTTGGCATTGCCTTTCTTTGAGATTGTAATGAAACTGACCTTTACCAGTCCTGTGGCCACTGCTGAGTTTTCCAAATTTGCTGGCATATTGAGTGCAGTACTTTCACAGCATAATCTTTCAGAATTCGAAATAGCTACCCTGGAATTCCATCACCTTCACTAGCTTTTTTCGTAGTGATGCTTTCTAAGGCCCACTTGACTTCACATTCCAGGATGTCTGACTCTAGATGAGTGATCACACCATCATGATTATCTGGGTCGTGAAGATCTTTTTTGTACAGTTCTTCTGTGTATTCTTGCCACCTCTTCTTAACATCTTCTGCTTCTGTTAGTTCCATACCATTTTTGTCCTTTATCAAACCCATATTTACATGAAATGTTCCCTTGGTGTTTCTAATTTTCTTGAAGTGACCTCTAATCTTTTGCATTCTGTTTTTCTTTTTTCTTTCTTTTTTTTTCTGTTTTTTTGTATTGACCAGTGTGGATAGCTTTCTTATCTCTCCT
Organism: Madoqua kirkii; assembly: GCA_006408675.1. Taxonomy (NCBI): domain Eukaryota; kingdom Metazoa; phylum Chordata; class Mammalia; order Artiodactyla; family Bovidae; genus Madoqua; species Madoqua kirkii. The sequence goes on from SJYC01088776.1 coordinate 7,750, forward strand.
TGCTATTCTTTGGAACTCTGCATTCAGATGCCTATATCTTTCCTTTTCTACTTTGCTTTTCATTTCTCTTCTTTTCACAGCTATTTGTAAGGCCTCCCCAGACAGCTATTTTGCTTTTTTTGCATTTATTTTCCAATGGGATGGTCTCCTGTACAATGTCACGAACTTCCATCCATAGTTCTCAGGCACTCTGTCTCTCAGGTCTAATCCCTTAAATCTATTTCTCACTTACACTGTATAATCATAAGGGATTTGATTTAGGTCATACCTGAATGCTCTAGTGGTTTTCCACACTTTCTTCAGTTTAAGTCTGAATTTGGCAATAAAGAGTTCATGATCTGAGCCACAGTCAGCTCCTGGTCTTGTTTCTGCTGACTGTATAGAACTTCCCCATCTTTTGCTGCAAAGAATATAATCAATCTGATTTCCGTGTTGACCATCTAGGGATGTCTATGTGTAGAGTCTTCTCTTGTGTTGTTGGAAGGGGGTGTTTGCTATGACCAGTGTGTTCTCTTGACAAAACTATTAGCCTTTCCCTGCTTCATTCCATATTCCAAGGCCAAATTCGCCTGTTACCCAGGTGTTTCTAGACTTCCTACTTTAGCATTCCAGTCCCCTATAATGAAAAGAACATCTTTTGGTGGGGGAGGGTCTTAGTTCTAACAGGCATGGTAGGTTTTCATTGAACTGTTCAACTTCAGCTTCTTTAGCATCACTGTTTGGGGCATAGACTTAGATTACTGTGATACTGAATGGTTTGCTTTGTAAACTAACAAAGATGATTCTGTCATTTTTCAGATTGCATCCAAGTACTGCATTTCAGAGTCTTTTGTTGACCATATTGGCTACTGTGGGTCTTAGTTCTAACAGGCATGGTAGGTTTTCATTGAACTGTTCAACTTCAGCTTCTTTAGCATCACTGTTTGGGGCATAGACTTAGATTACTGTGATACTGAATGGTTTGCTTTGTAAACTAACAAAGATGATTCTGTCATTTTTCAGATTGCATCCAAGTACTGCATTTCAGAGTCTTTTGTTGACCATATTGGCTACTGCATTTCTTCTAAGGGATTCCTGCCTGAAGTAGTAGATATAATGGTCATCTGAGTTAAATTCACCCATTTCAGTCCATTTTAGTTCACTGATTACTAGAATGTTGATGTTCGCTTTTGCCATCTCCTGTTTACCGCTTCCAATTTGCCTTGATTCATGGACCTAACATTCCAGGTTCCTGTGCAATATTGCTCTTTACAGCATCAGACCTTGCTTCTACCACCTGCCACATCCAAAGCTGAGTATTGTTTTGCTTTGGCTCCATCCCTTCATTCTTTCTGAAGTTATTTCTCTACTGATCTCCACTAGCTTATTGGACACTTACCAACCTGGGGAGTACCTCGTTCAGTATCCTATCATTTTGCCTTTTCATAATATTCATGGGGTTCTCAAGGAAGGAATACTGAAGTGGTTTGCCATTCCCTCCTCCAGTGGACAACATTCTGTCAGACCTCTCCATCATGGCCCACCCAACTTGTTTTGCCCCACACAGTATGACTTAGTTTAATTGAGTTAGACAAGGCTGTTGTCCCTGTGATTAGATTGACTAATTTTCTGTGATTATGGTTTCAGTGTGTCTGTGCTCTGATGCTTTCTCGCAACACCTACCATCTTACTTGGGTTTCTCTTACCTTAAACGTGGGGTATCTCTTCACTGCTGCTCCAGCAAAGCACAGCCACTGCTCCTTACCATGGACGAAGGGTATCTCCTCACTGCCGTCCCTCCTCACCATGACATGGAGTAGCTCCTCTCAGGCCTTCTGCGCCACTGCAGCCACTGCTCCTTGGATGTGGGTTAGCTCTTCCTCAGCTGCTGCCCCTGACCTTGGCCGGGAATAAGGGATAGCTCCTACTGGCTGCCTTTCCTGACTTTGGAGGTGGGGTAGCTCCTCTAGGCCATGCTTCTGTGAGGTCTGTCACAGCCGGAAATCCTGTCAACAACCTTCTAGAGAATTTTTCTTCTTAAAGACTTCAGTCTTTTAATTTTATCATAAGTGTTAAGTTCAGTATTTTAACTAATCTGTGAGGAACTACACACACACACACACACACACACACACACACACCCCACACACACATACACACACACACACACACATATATATATAGTGACTTAATTTGATAAATACTACTTTTAAAATACTCAAAAATAGTTTATTGTAAGTTAAATGACTGTTTATGTTATCAGAGGACCTATGATTTCTACCCAATAATATGATATATAGTTTAATTTACTTACAGTCTTAATTCCAAGCATTGATCTATTTCCAAGAAACAAACCAACACTTAATCCTCTGTTAAGGAAACACTATTGTATTTCCCATATCAAATTTTATAAACTGGATTATTTATATGCATAATATAATTTTTAATAGATTTCAACTTCAAATTTGCATTTTTTGCAAAGGGCAAAAGAATTTTTTTTTTCCCCTCCAGATACCATAAACGAAAGTTTGTCAGAATGAAGGTGATACACTTTTAAGACAGTAATACTTTAAGCAAAAAATGAGATCCAAATAAGTATAAAATTTAGTGTTTTTTAAGGAACAAAATAGAAGATAAAAAATATGTTTAAGAAATTTCAATCTAGCACAAGTAACCTGCCTTCCTGAATTGCAAACACTTTCTTAAATATATTTAAGGGATACACGCAGGTTTTTTTTAATTTGTCATGAACATCATTTATAGTAGTTATACAAAGGATTGTACTTGGGGGAAAATATTTTGTTCTTATCTTTAAACATGGATTACACCATACCGCTTTTTATTCATGCTGCCCTAATTTTTGTTACCTTATAGCAAGACTCTAGGTGATTCTATATAGAGAATGACATCCTTGTTCTGTCACTTACCAATTGTGTGACCTTGAGTAATTTTTAAACTCTTTGTGCCTCCTACTTTATATTAAAATAAAAATTGTAACAGTGCCTAGCCATCCAGCTCTTCTGAATATTAAGAAAAAATTATATAAAAAATATAAGTAGATGATTTAGAATATTCCAGAACACAAAATAAGTATGCAACAAACACTGTTGCACATTTTAAATAGCTTATTATGATTACAGAGAGAATTGACTTAATAGTGAAATCTGCATTTGCTCAGACACTATTGCTCTTTTATAATTCACAAAAATTGCCTTGCCTTAAAGAGTAAAGAGTGCTTTGTAGGAGGATTTTTGGTAGAAGTAGAACTATTTTTTTTGTTTGTCTGTTTGTTTGTTTTTGACTGACCTAGAAAGGTCAGTCTGTCAAGAATGAGAAAAAGTTCATCTGAATCCAATAAACCTAGGAATACAAACAGGAGCTGCAGGCTTTAGGATTGCCATAAAGTTAGTTAATTTACCAGATAAAAAAAGGAATAGCATAGAAACCTTGGAATCTAGTTAGCTCTGATAATACTTTTGTAAATGGAAAGTTTGCATTTTTTTTCCTTTGAATCATTTGCTCACTATATAATTTTAGTAAAAACCTTAGGTTATTTTGTGTACTGGTCTAATTTTTGCTTTTATTTAAATTATCAGATTGATTTAGTTACACTGAAAATAACAAAATGGACCTTATATCCTTTGATTTTTTTGTTTTATTTTTAATTAAAAAATTAATACTATTAATACTATGTCTAAAATAGATAACTAATAAGAACATACTGTATAGCACTGAGAACTATACTTAAAGCACTGTGGAAATTTGAATGGAAAGGAAATCCAAAAAAGAGGGGATATATGTTTATGTAAGGCTATCTCATTTTGCTGTAGAGTAGAAACTAACACAGCACTGTAAAGCAACTATACTCCAATAAAATTGATCTTTAAAATAAAAATATTACTTATAGTATTATTGATACATAATTGACATACTACAAAATTTATCTTTTTTAAATAAAATTCAGTGTTTTTTACTACATTTGCAAAGTTGTACAAACATCACTTTTATCTGATTTTAGAAGATTTTTATCACCTCAAATAAAATTTCATACCTGTTAGTAGTCACTGCCTACTCCCCCTTCCCTTTAACTCCTGGAAACCACTACAACCCTGTATGGACAACTTATTGTTCAGGATTGAGAAAGAAGTACAATTGGGTTGTTTGCTGTCATCCTGTTTGTTTAACTTATATGCTGAGTACATCATGAAAAACGCTACGCTGAATGAGTTACAAGCTTGAATCAAAATAGGTGGGAGAAACATCAACAACCTCAAATATGTGGATGATATCATTCTAATGGCAGAAATTGAAGAGGAAATCAAGAAGTTCTTGATAAGGGGGAAAGAATAGAGTGAAAAAGCTGACTTTAAATATTAAAAAAGCTAAGATCATGACATCTGGCCACATTACCTCATGGCAAATACAAAGGGGAAAACGTGGAAGCAGTGATAGATTTCCTCTTGGGTTCTAAAATTACTGCAGATGGTGACTGCAGCCATGAAGTCAGAAGATTGTTTCTTGGCAGGAAAGCTATGACAAATCTAGACAGTGTGTTGAAAAGCAGAAACATCATTCTATGGACATAGGTCCTTACAGTCAAGGTTATGGTCTTCACAGTGGTCACATCCAGTTGGGAGAGCTGGACTGTAAAGAAGGCAGAGCACCAAGAATGTATGCCTTAAAACTATGGTGTTGGAGTGGACTCCTGAGAGCCTTTTCAACAAGGAGATCAACCAGTCAGTCTTAAAAGAAATCAACCCTGGATACTCATTTGAAGGCTTGATGCTGAAGCTGAAGCTCCAGAATTTTGGTCACATGATGCAAATTACAGATTTATTGGAAAAGTCCCTGATGCTGGGAACAATCAAGGGTAGGAAAAAAAAAAAAAAAAAAAAAAACACAGTGTATCAGAGGATACTGATGCAATGGGCATGAACTTAGGAAGATTCTAGGAGATGGTAAGGGACAGAGTGGTCTGGCGTGCTGGGTGACTGATCAACAACAACAGCATGGAAACATTAACACTGTGAGGAAAAAAATGTTTTCCGTTGTGACTACAGCATTTTACATTGCCAGTATCAATTTAGGAGTGATCCAGTTTCTCAACATACTTGCCAGCATTTTTTGTTATATGTCTTTCTGGTTATAGCCATCATAGTGTGCATGAAATGCTAACTCCGTGTGGTTTTGATTTGCATTCCTGACTTCCCTGGTGGCTCAGATGGTAAAGTGTTTGCCTACAATGCAGGAGACCTGGGTTCAGTCCCTGAGTCAGGAAGATCTCCTGGAGAAGGAAATGGCAACCCACTCTAGTATTCTTGTCTAGAAAATTCCATGGACAGAGAAGCCTGGTAGGCTACACTCCATGGGGTCGCAAAGAGATGGACATGGCTGAACGACTTCACTTTCACTTTCAATGAACAGTGATGTTAAATGCATTTTCATGTGCTTACTGGTCATTTGTATATCTTTTTCAGAAATAATTTCTATTTTGCCAACTTACTTATTTTTAAATTATCTGTTTTCTCATTTTTGGTTTGTAGTATCCTTTTCAATCACAATTTTAATTTCTGTTGGAAGGAGCAAGATGGATAATAGCAATAGATTAGAAATCATGTATGAGGAGAAAACAACTGTACATATTCTTTTTTTCCCTATTCTTTGTATCAATATTTTAATACTTGCTCATAGATGGGATGAGGACTACATTTGTAGCCCTTTTTCTCAGTTTTTATAAATTATTTTAATTAGAGGCTAATTACAATATTGTAGTGGTTTTTGCCACACATTAATGTGAATCAGCCATGGGTGTACATGTGTTCCCCATCTTGATCCCGATTCTCACCTCCCTCCCCATCCCAACCCTCAAGGTCATCGCAATGCACCAGCCCTGAACACCCTGTCTCTTGCATCAGTGGTATTTTCTCAAATCATCCCCCACCCCTCGCCTACTCCCACAGAGTCCAAGAGTCTGTTCTTTACATCTGTGTCTCTTTTGCTGTCTCGTAATAGGGTCATCGTTACCACGTTTCTTAATTCCATATATATATATGTGTGTTAATATAGTGTACTAGTGTTTTTCTTTCTGACTTACTTCACTCTGAATAATAGGCTCCAGTTTAATCTACCTCATAGAACTGGTTCAAATGCATTCTTCTTAATAGTAATATTTCATTGTGTATATGAGCCATAGCTTTCTTATCCATTCATCTGCTGATGGAAATTTAGGTTGCTTCCATGCCTTGGCTATCGTAAATAGCATTATAATGTACATTGAGGTACACATATCTCTTTCAATTCTGGTTTCCTCGGTGTATACGCCCAGCAGTGGGATTGCTGGGTCGTATGGCAGTTCTATTTCAAGTTTTTAAAGGAATCTCCACACTGTTCTCCATAGTGGCTGTACTAGTTGGCATTCCCACCAACAGTATAAGAGAGTTCCCTTTTCTCAGCACCCTCTACAGCATTTATTGTTTGCAGAATTTTTGATAGCAGCCATTCTGACTGGAGTGAGATGGTACTTCATTGTGGTTTTGATTTGCATTTCTTTGATAATGAGTGATGTTGAGCATCTTTTCATTGGTTTATTAGCCATCTGTATGTCTTCTTTGGAGAAATGTCTGTTTGATTCTTTGGCCCATTTTTTGATTTTTTTTTTTTCCTGAAATTGAGCTGTATGAGCTACTTGTGTATTTTTGAGATTAATTGTTTGTCAGTTGAATCTTTGCTATTATTTTCTCCCATTCTGAAGGCTGTCTTGTCACCTTGCTTATAGTTTCTTTTGTTGTGCAGAAGCTTTTAAGTTTAATTGTGTCCCATTTGTTTATTTTTGCTTTTATTTCCATTACTCTGGGAGGTGGGGCATAGAGAATCCTGCTGTGATTTATGTCAGAGTGTTCTGCCTATGTTTTTCTCTAGAAGTTTTATAGTTTCCAGTCTTATGTTTAGATCTTTAATTCTTTTTGAGTTTATTTTTTGTATGGTGTTCGAAAGTGTTCTAGTTTCATTTTTTTATAAGTCATTGATCAGTTTTCCGAGCTCCACTTATTAAAGAGATTGTCTTTTCTCCATTGCATATTATCACCTGCTTTGTCAAAGATAAGGTGTCCATAGGTGCGTGGATTTATCTCTGGGCTTTCTATTGATCTATATTTCTGTCTTTGTGTCAGTACCATACTGTCTTGATAACTGTAACTTTGTGGTATAACCTGGTCATGCAGGTGTATTTCTTCAGTTTCATTCTTCTTTCTCATGATTGTTTTGGCTATTTGAAGTGGTTTATTTTTGTATTTCCATACAAATTGTGAAAGCATTTGTTCTAGTTCACTGAAAAATACGAATGGTAGCTTGACAGGGATTGCATTGAATCTGTAGATTGCTTTGAATAGTATACTTATTTTCATTATATTGATTCTTCTGAGCCATGAGCATGGTATATTTCTCCATCTATTTGTGTTATATTTGATTTTTTCTTCAGCATTTTATAGTTTTCTATATATAGGTCTTTTGTTTTATTTGGTATATTTATTCCTAAGTATTTCATTCTTTTTGTTTTGCACATTCTAAAAAATAAATGTTCAAGAAAGTATCTTTTTCTATTTTCAAGACATTGATATAGGCACTGAGTTGACACTGGAAATTTGCCTTACAGGCCATACATTTTAGAAAAGTAAGAAAATAAATTAACAGTATCCATTCTGTTACTGATAAGCAACTAGAGATAAACAAAAAAGATGTCCTGAGAAGGGGTATCTGAGTGGGCAGAAAAAATCTCATGGACAAAATGACACAGGCCTGAGACTTTTTAAGATATCAGCATTTTATAGAGTCAATGGAGACAATTTTAGGCAGTAGCTATGCAAAAAAGAAAAGAAAGATACCATAGTAATAAAACACAATTGGTGCTTTTCTTTCTGGCTTTCTTCACTCTGTATAATAGGCTCCAGTTTCATCCACATCATTAGAACTGATTCAAATGTAGTCTTGTTACTGGCTGAGTAATAATCCATTGTGTATAGGTACCACAGCTTTCTTATCCATTCATATATATGGAATTTAAAAAGTTGGTAACAATAACACTGTATGTGAGACAGCAAAAGAGACACAGATGTATAGAACAGTCGTTTGGACTCTATGGGAGAGGGCGAGGGTGGGATGATTTGGGAGAATGGCATTGAAACATATATAATATTTTATATAAAATGAATCACCAGTCCAGATTTGATGCATGATACTGGATGCTTGGGACTGGTGCACTGGGATGACCCAGAGGGATGGTACATTGGAAGGAAGAGGGAAAAGGGTTCAGGATGGGGAACACGTATATACCTGTGGTGGATTTATGTTGATTTGTGGCAAAACCAATACAATATTATATAGTAATTAACCTCCAATTAAAATAAATAAATATATTAAAAAAAACACAATTAGTGAATTTAGGAAGAAAAACAATAAGCCAATGTCACTGGAGCTCAGTAGGGTACAGAGACAATAAAATAGCCAGCATATTATTACATTGTATCTTGTGTGCTATTGATACAAATCTAGATTTTCTCCTAAATGACATGAGAAAATAATAAGATATTTTAAATGGACATGTAAGATCTAATTATCCATAGGGGAAGATCACTTATTTGGTAAAAAGTTAGAAAACAAAAGTATTTATTTTTTCATAGACACAGATGTGTGAGATTATATATTAATAGGAGGCAAAGAGAAAGATGCTGGCTTGAACTCTGATGGTGATGTAACAGTGTGAACATATTTGGAAATTGTTTTTGAAATAGCTAATGATCTTGCTAGCTGATGAAGAGTGACATGAGTGGATAAAAAAATGGGAGAACTCTAGTTGATTCCAGCTTATAGGACTTATAACTTTTTTTTTTCAAATAATATTTTACATTTTTTTACCTTAGTGAATTTTTTTGTATGGTGTTCGAAAGTGTTCTAGTTTCATTTTTTTATAAGTCATTGATCAGTTTTCCGAGCTCCACTTATTAAAGAGATTGTCTTTTCTCCATTGCATATTATCACCTGCTTTGTCAAAGATAAGGTGTCCATAGGTGCGTGGATTTATCTCTGGGCTTTCTATTGATCTATATTTCTGTCTTTGTGTCAGTACCATACTGTCTTGATAACTGTAACTTTGTGGTATAACCTGGTCATGCAGGTGTATTTCTTCAGTTTCATTCTTCTTTCTCATGATTGTTTTGGCTATTTGAAGTGGTTTATTTTTGTATTTCCATACAAATTGTGAAAGCATTTGTTCTAGTTCACTGAAAAATACGAATGGTAGCTTGACAGGGATTGCATTGAATCTGTAGATTGCTTTGAATAGTATACTTATTTTCATTATATTGATTCTTCTGAGCCATGAGCATGGTATATTTCTCCATCTATTTGTGTTATATTTGATTTTTTTCTTCAGCATTTTATAGTTTTCTATATATAGGTCTTTTGTTTTATTTGGTATATTTATTCCTAAGTATTTCATTCTTTTTGTTTTGCACATTCTAAAAAATAAATGTTCAAGAAAGTATCTTTTTCTATTTTCAAGACATTGATATAGGCACTGAGTTGACACTGGAAATTTGCCTTGCAGGCCATACATTTTAGAAAAGTAAGAAAATAAATTAACAGTATCCATTCTGTTACTGATAAGCAACTAGAGATAAACAAAAAAGATGTCCTGAGAAGGGGTATCTGAGTGGGCAGAAAAAATCTCATGGACAAAATGACACAGGCCTGAGACTTTTTAAGATATCAGCATTTTATAGAGTCAATGGAGACAATTTTAGGCAGTAGCTATGCAAAAAAGAAAAGAAAGATACCATAGTAATAAAACACAATTGGTGCTTTTCTTTCTGGCTTTCTTCACTCTGTATAATAGGCTCCAGTTTCATCCACATTATTAGAACTGATTCAAATGTAGTCTTGTTACTGGCTGAGTAATAATCCATTGTGTATAGGTACCACAGCTTTCTTATCCATTCATATATATGGAATTTAGAAAGTTGGTAACAATAACACTGTATGTGAGACAGCAAAAGAGACACAGATGTATAGAACAGTCGTTTGGACTCTATGGGAGAGGGCGAGGGTGGGATGATTTGGGAGAATGGCATTGAAACATATATAATATTTTATATAAAATGAATCACCAGTCCAGATTTGATGCATGATACTGGATGCTTGGGACTGGTGCACTGGGATGACCCAGAGGGATGGTACATTGGAAGGAAGAGGGAAAAGGGTTCAGGATGGGGAACACGTATATACCTGTGGTGGATTTATGTTGATGTGTGGCAAAACCAATACAATATTATATAGTAATTAACCTCCAATTAAAATAAATAAATATATTTAAAAAAAAACACAATTAGTGAATTTAGGAAGAAAAACAATAAGCCAATGTCACTGGAGCTCAGTAGGGTACAGAGACAATAAAATAGCCAGCATATTATTACATTGTATCTTGTGTGCTATTGATACAAATCTAGATTTTCTCCTAAATGACATGAGAAAATAATAAGATATTTTAAATGGACATGTAAGATCTAATTATCCATAGGGGAAGATCACTTATTTGGTAAAAAGTTAGAAAACAAAAGTATTTATTTTTTCATAGACACAGATGTGTGAGATTATATATTAATAGGAGGCAAAGAGAAAGATGCTGGCTTGAACTCTGATGGTGATGTAACAGTGTGAACATATTTGGAAATTGTTTTTGAAATAGCTAATGATCTTGCTAGCTGATGAAGAGTGACATGAGTGGATAAAAAAATGGGAGAACTCTAGTTGATTCCAGCTTATAGGACTTATAACTTTTTTTTTTCAAATAATATTTTACATTTTTTTACCTTAGTGAAGGACTAGTAGTGCCATTTATTTCATTAAAGAAAAGAAGATAATTAATATTGATAGTAAGGAGGAATCTCAAATGGAAGTCTACTGATATTTGGCCTCAGCAAAAATAATCTTGACTGAAATCTTCTTCCACATATTTTGAGTTTATAGTTCTTTTTTCCATCTACCTAATACAGTCACCAAAGAAATTAGAGATGTTTTATATCAGAATATATAATTCTCATCTAGGCTTATGTAAACTTTTGTGTGTGTGCTATGTACTCAGTCCTGGCTGACTCTTTACAATCCCATGAACTATTGCCCACCAGGCTGCTCTGTCCATGAAAAATTCCAGGCAGGATTACTAAAGTGGGTTGCCATTTCATCCTCCAGGTGATCTTCACAACTCAGGGATTGTACCTGTATCTCTTGTGTCTCTTCTATTGGCAGGTGAATTATTTAACACAGTGCCACCTGGGAAGCCTGTGTAAATGTTTACATAAATATTAATAATACTTGAAGAAGGCAACAGCCAGGTTGATATGCAAACTCTAGTCCTGTATTTACTAGATGTAAAATCATCTTAGAGTGAGTTTTCTATCAAAAGTGCTAGTGGAGAAATAATGTGATGAAAGATTATGGGAAGGGATGTATTGATTGCTTTAGTAACCTTTGATTTCTTCAGCAATGTTAAGTTATTGTCTAAATTGCTCACTTGGGACATAAGCTGATATAACAAATACCAGCAACCAAGTTCAGATTTTCCCAGAGGTCGAAGAGTAGCACACATCAAGAATAGCTTTATTTACTTTATTTCATCTTTGCCCTTACTTGCTAGTAATTAGAAGAAAAAATTTTATTACATCAAAGTGTCAGAAATATTCAACAATGATTGCTGACATCACCAGAACAAGAGCTCTGGAACCTTGGTCACTTTATCATCACACCAGCCACTGAACTTTTTTTCTGGGATAAATTCCTGGTGACAAATGTTTAAAACATCGTTTAAGAGACAGGAGGTGTATTAAGCAACATTTGTACTTAAAATTTGCTAAAGCAGCTGTAAATGGAAGTATGCATTTGCTGATGTGTAGAAAGTGTGCTCATTTCATAAAGTATCTTTTTATTAAAATTTTGCGTCCTCAGGAATGTTAAATCCATTTCTGTCAAACCCTTAAGAAGTAGAATTAACCTGCACAGTCTGAAAGGAAGAAAGTTGATCAAACACAAGATTTATATCTAATCCTATAATAGCTGAACCATGAATAGATTATAGAGTATTCAAAACAAAGTGGGGGGAAAAGTGTATGAAATCTTGTTCAAAATATCCTATCATTGTTATCTAAACTTACATTAGGCATGTGGATGGATTACATGACTGAATTTGCCTCAATTGCCCATGTATAGTTTGCCTTCCTCAGATACTTTCATCCATTATGAATGCTACAGATAATTCAAGTCTTATGCATGAGTTAATTAATTAACACTGGTCAAATATAGATATTCAAGTATTTAAAAAATATACAGGAAAACAGAAAAGACACGTCATTTTTCTGTCATTAATATCTTTATGTTCACTCTATTTTATGACCTGTTTCTCTGAGTCATAGTGTATTTTCTAGTGTTACACTTTTTTATTGTAAGCCACAGAAGTCCATCTGTGGATGGACTTTTGTGGGCAAAGTAATATCTCTGCTTTTTAATACACTGTGTAGGTTTCTCATAGCTTTTCACCCAGAGCAAACATTTTTTAATATTACAGGTGTAATCACTGTCTTCATTGATATTGGAGCCCAAGAAAATTGTCAGTCCTTGTTTCCATTGATTCCCCATCTATTTGTCATGAAGTGATGGGACCAAATGCCATGATCTTAGATTATATATATATATATTTTGTTGTTGTTGTTGTTGTTGTTGTTTGTTTTACTTTACAGTACAGTATTGGTTTTGGCGTACATTGACATGAATCTGCCACCGGTGTACATGAGCTGCAGACACGAACCCCCTCCCACCTCCCAACCCACATCATCCCTCCGGATCATCCTTGTGCACCAGCCTCAAGCATCCTGAATCCTGCATCAAGCATAGACTGGCCATTCATTTCCTACATGATGGTATACATGTTTCAATGCCATTCTCCCAAATCATCCCACCATCTCCCTCTCCCTCTTGCTCAGAGTCCAAAAGTCCACTCTATACATCTGTGTCTCTTTTGCTGTCTTGTATACAGGGTCATCATTACCATCTTTCTAAATTCCATATATATGTGTTAGTATACTGTATTGGTAATTTTCTTTCTGGCTTACTTTATTCTGTATAATCAGCTCCAGTTTCATCCATCTGATTCAAATGTATTCTTTTTAATGGCTGAGTAATATTCCATTGTGTATATGTACCACCACCTTCTTATCCATTCATCTGCTGATGGACATCTAGGTTGTTTCCATGTCCTAACTATTATAAACAGTGCTGCAATGAACATTGGGGTACATGTGTCTCTTTCAATTCTGGTTTCCTCGGTATGTATGCCCAGCAGTGGGATTGCTGGGTCACAAGACAGTTCTATTTGCAATTTTTTAAGGAATCTCCACACTGTTCTCCATAATGGCTGTACTAGTTTGCATTCCCACCAACAGTGTAAGAGGGTTCCCTTTTCTCCCCACCCTCTCCCGCATTCATTGCTTGTAGACTTTTGGATAGCAGCCATTCTGACCGGTGTGAAGTGGTACCTCATTGTGGTCTTGATTTGCATTTCT
>SJYC01088780.1:0-18102 GCA_006408675.1 Madoqua kirkii
ATTAAAAGATGCTTAATCCTTGGAAGAAAAGTTATGACCAACCTAGATAGTATATTCAAAAGCAGAGACATTACTTTGCCAACAAAGGTCCGTCTAGTCAAGGCTATGGTTTTTCCTGTGGTCATGTATGGATATGAGAGTTGGACTGTGAAGAAGGCTGAGCGCTGAGGAACTGATGCTTTTGAACTGTAGTGTTGGAGAAGACTCTTGAGAGTCCGTTGGACTGCAAAGAGATCCAACCAGTCCATTCTAAAGGAGATCAGCCCTGGGATTTCTTTGGAAGGAATGATACTAAAGCTGAAACTCCAGTACTTTGGCCACCTCATGCGAAGTGTTGACTCATTGGAAAAGACTCTTATGCTAGGAGGGATTGGGGGTAGGAGGAGAAGGGGACGACAGAGGATGAGATGGCTCGATGGCATCACTGACTCGATGAACGCGAGTCTGAGTGAACTCCAGGAGATGTTGATGGACAAAGAGGCCTGCCATGCTGCAATTCATGGGGTCGTGAAGAATCGGACATGACTGAGTGACTGAACTGAACTGAGGCATTTTTTTAATTAAAATTATGGTTTTGTTTTGGAATATGAGATAAAGATTGGTATAAGATAACCATACTACATTGAAGAGGTACTGAAACACATCAAATATACACGGCAATCTTTTAAGAAGTAAACTAATAATAATTTCTGAGACACATAGAAGAAAGCATTACTTCATTTACTCATCATATGTTTATTAAGCTACTATAGTTTGACATTATATTATCTAAAAGCAAGGTGATAAAAACAGGTAAATGAAAATATGTATGGCAAAGATATATTTGGTCATTTATTCACTTATTTATTCATTCATTAAAAAATGAGTTATCATTTCTATCAGATAATAATAATATTCTAGGCCCCAGAGGATATAGACAAAGTTTTTTCAGAGAACTTATATTCTAGAGGCAAGGGTGAAGACAGACTGCAAACACAATAAGTAAAATATAATAATTGACAGTAATTTTCTCAATGATAAATAAATAGATTAAGGGAAGTATAAATTGTCAAGAATAACTGAAGTGCCAAGGGAAAACCTTATTCAGAAGCAGACATATAATAAAGCCTGAAAGTGAGCAAGGAAGTCATACAGTTGGAACCATAGTTTTCTAGAAATAAGAGGAAGAAAGTGCAAACATCCTGAGAAAGGGATACTGCCATGTATTTGGAAGACAACAAGAAGATTGGTGCAGCTTGTGCAGAATGAGCCAGGGGGCGTATAATAGAAGATGTCAAAGGTAAACAGGTAATCAGAATATTTACTGTCCTCTGCTTTGATCCCAAGTGAGATACAAAGCTATTGGAGAATTCAGAGCAAAGAAGAGATGTGATTTGCCTTTCTATGTAACAAGATTACTTAGACTTCTGCCTTTGGAATATATTGGAAGGAAGCATGGATGAAAACAGAGATCATTAGTGGGCTCTTACAATAATGCAAGCTACAAAAAGTTGTGGCTTGGGTCAACATAATAGCTACTTAGGAAATGATACATGGTTGTATGTAGTATACATTTTCAATGTAGAATTGCCAAGCTTCATTGATTATAAGTCATGAAATAATAAAGAAGAGTGAAGGATGACTCTGAGATTTTGAACAAAAGAGCTAAAAAGTTAGAGTTGCCATAACTGAGATAAACATGATGTAGCAGGAGGCTGAGGGTTGAGGGTGGGATAGGAAAAGAGATTCAGATTCAGTTTTGGACAGGTTCATTTGAAGATATCATTTAAACATTCAAGATAAATGTGGAGGTAGTTTAAAATACCAATTGGTTGTTTGGGTAAGAGGTCTGGAGAGTTATACATTTGGGAATCACCATCATATAGTTTATGTAAAGTCATGGAACTACATGAGATCATACAACAGACTATCAATTAACTAAAAAAGATGTCGAAGTACTAAACCTATAGGATTCCAGTTAAGTCACTCAGTCGTGTCCGACTCTTTGCAACCTCATGAATCAAAGTACACTAGGCCTGTTCATTACCATCTCTTGGAGTTCACACTCAGATTCACATCCATCGAGTCAGTGATGCCATCCAGACATCTCATCCTCTGTCGTCCCCTTCTCCTCCTACTCCCAGTCCCTCCTGGCATAAGAGTCTTTTCCAATGAGTCAACACTTCGCATGAGGTGGCCAAAGTACTGGAGTTTCAGCTTCAGCATCATTCCTTCCAAAGAAATCCCAGGGCTGATCTCCTTCAGAATGGATTAGTTGAATCTCTTTGCAGTTCAAGGGACTCTCAAGAGTCTTCTCCAACACCACAGTTCAAAAGCATCAATTCTTCAGTGCTCAGCCTCCTTCACAGTCCAACTCTCACATCCGTATATGACCACTGAAAAAACCATAGCCTTGACTAGACGGACCTTAGTCCAACATTTTAAAAAAAAAAAAGTATTTTTATGGAGATAGACTTGCAAAGGTGACTCAAAAATAAGGGACCAGTGGGGTAGAAGGAAAGCAGACAAGTTGCAACTTGGAAGTGAAGGCAGTGCTTCTAAGATAATAGAGAGAAGGATGACAAATGCTTTCCAAAGTGAGAAGATTTAACCTTGATTGTTGTACTCAGCAAATGCATATTTTCAGTAGTTATAGAAAAGTACTTTGCAGATCGGTATGGACAGGAGCCTGACTGAAAATGTTCTCAGGGTTGGGGAAAAAAAAACAGAAAAAAAAATAATAATAATAAAATAAAATAAAAGAATTTAAAACAGTGACATTGACAAACACTTCAAAGAATCTTGTTCTAAAGTAAGAGTTTTTAACCTTATAAAGCAATGTATAGAAAAGTCTAATATCCCAATTTCAAAATGATGGTGGCTATGAAAGATATTTGTGATATTACAGTAGTAGTTCAGTTAGAGCTTCTATTGTTTAAGGTGAATTGTCAAGATACATACATAATAGAAAGTCATTGTGTTTTAGTCACTTAATGGTCAATAATATATTTTTTTATTATTTTTTTATTCTTGAAGAGTGACCACCTGAGTTCTGTCCACACTTTTTCCATGAATTTTGTATTGAGAATCCCTGTTGTAAAGGGAAATTGAATGATATCTGAAGGATGAATGCTACAAGCAGGATTTTTTTTTTCTCTTTCCTTCTCAAGAGAATATTAGTGGCATAGGTGAGAAAGATCAAATTCAGAACAAAACTCTCTGATTTTGGAGAAGGTGGGAAGTGTTGAAACTTCATCTCCCAGTAGAAAAGGGGTGTTGGAGAAGGACAGGCAAGGAGAAAATTCAACTTCCTAGGGGATGAACAAAAACAACAGAAAAAATTGCTGAGAAAGTAGACAGAGATTCACATCAGTGATAGCTTCTAGAAATTCTTTCCAATTTGGTTAATTTTCTCTGTGAAATAGAAAGCAAGGCAAATAGTGGAGAATAGAGACAGAAAACAAGTGTTGGAGATTCAAAGAGGGAGGATAATAAAAACTGTCCTAGAAAAATGGTAGAGTGCAAGGACCAAAGGGATATAGTATGTCAGCTTAATGAATTTAAGACGAGAAAAATCTTCAGGCTTGTTTTTCTTCAACTAATTCAGGATTCCCAGAAGTCACTGTGGAGTAGTTGAAGAATTCGATTTAATCAGAATTGCCTATTTGCAACCATAATTCAGTAATTAATTCAAGAAATACTCATTAAACACTATTGTATGCTGATAATTCTTCTAAACACTGCACACACCGATGTAAACAAGATCCTAAAGCTCCACTCTTGCTGACCTTGGAAACTGTGGGTAACAAAAATAATTAAGAAACAATTATAATAGTAAGTATTATAGTAAGAACATTGTAGCAAAGTAACTCTCAATGCACTGTGGGAACATAGATCTCACCTATGAAGCAAGAATGGAAAGCTAACTGAGGAGTGACAGAAGACATCCCTGAGGAAATGATGATCTTTTTAAAACCAAGAGATTATTTAATTAGGTTTGGTAAATGACAGTGGGTCATTAAGCATGTAGAAGAAAAGATAGATTTTGCTTATTTTAAATTTTCTTCTGGAAGTTACCACAGAAAATCCTTTAGCTAATTATGGTATTTGATTTTTATTTTGAAAATTTACATAGAAGTATATCTTCCATTTAAAATATATTTCCATGCAGGAACTCACATGTACAAGCAAGTTCTTGCATCTACTTTCCAGTCGTCTCTTTGGCTTCTTATATATTCACCCCCTTCCAAAATGAAACCACTTAGTTAGATTCTGTGGAGAAGGCAATGCAACCCACTCCAGTACTCTTGCCTGGAAAATCCCATGGGTGAAGGAGCCAGGTGCGCTGCAGTCCATGGGGTCACTGAGTCAGACTGAGTAACTTCACTTTCACTTTTCACTTTCATGCTTTGGAGAAGGAAATGGCAACCCACTCCATTGTTCTTGCCTGGAGAATCCCAGGGACGGAGGAGCCTGGTGGTCTTGCCTGGAGAATCGTAAGGACAGGGGAGCCTTATGGGCTGCTGTCTATGGGAGCACAGAGTCGGATACGACTGAAGTGATTTAGCAGCAGCAGCAGCAGCAGTTAGATTATGAGGATGAGCAGAACAAAGTTTCTGCTTATATGGGGTTTGTTGTTGCTCAGTGCCAAAGCTGTGTCTGACTCTTTGTGACTCCATGGATGCTTCTGTCCATGGGACTTCCTAGGCAAGAATACTGGAGCAGGTTGCCATTTCCTTCTCCACGGCAACTTCCTGACTGAGGAAACAAACCAATGTTTCTTGCATTGAAGGCTTCTTCTTGACCACTGAGCCATCTGGGAAGCCGAATTAAGAGGTACAAACTGTTAAATATAAAATAAGCTACAAAGATATGGACTATAAAACAGGAATATAAGCAATATTTTATAATAACTATAAATGGAACATATATAACCTTGCAAAATTGTGAATCACTATGTTATATGCCTGTTAATATCATTAAAAAGTTATTAATTTTTATTAGGGTATATTTACTTTGCAATATTGTGTTCATTTCTGTTGAATAGCAAAGCGAGTCAGTTGTACATATACATATAGCCACTCTTTTATATATTTTCTTCCCATTTAGAACATCACAGAGCACAGAGTAGAGTTCCCTGTGCTATATAACGTCAGTTATCTCCTTTATACATAGTGGTGTATATATATGTCAACTCCAGTCTTCCAACTCATCCCATCCTCCTCTTGCTCCTTGGTAACCATAAATAAAGTAAATAAACAAATGTAAAGAACAATAAACAGGACTCTCTGTTTCAGACTATATCCCAAGGGTCTGGAACTCTGCTCAACATAGTGTTTTCAATATCTATGGAATGGATAGATAAATAAATGAATAGATATCTTCAAACTAGAAGTCTATGAATATAGAATCAGCTTTTGGTAAAATCACCATTTATTCCCTAGTTAGAATGAAGAATTTGTTTTGCAGAAGAAAAGTAGATTTCATTAAGAAAAATGAAGTCAAGACTACACTCAACGTCTGCCAGAGTGTTTGTTCAGACTGTAGAGTAGCTGTTTAAGAGCAGTGTCTGAAGGAGTCTTTGGGCCTAGAAAAGAAAACAATCTCAAAGGCCCTTGCTGAATCATCTGAATTCGGAGAAAACAAAACCAAAGTTTAGGTTCCACCCTGATGCTTCAGGCTGGTTGTATCTATCTGGGACTTATCACCCTCTGCCCAGAGGACTTATCAACCCTTGTCCAGAAACCATGCACCTCGTACATCAGACACTTATCACTCCCTGCCCAACTAAAAATGCCATCTCAGCCAAAGAATACCAAAACATCCCGCTTGAGTAATGTTTCCCTTATCATTTCCACAAACCTGTTTCCATGACTTACTTGATACTGATAAGGTTAAATTTTTTAGTGGTTTTCTCCTGGATTTCTTTTCCACATAACTTTTTTTCTTCAATATGATTTACCTATATTCTGACCACTAACATTCACACACCTGTATGTTTTTCTGGAACTCTAAGTCAAAATTTTGTGTTTTTTGGCTGTTATTGCAGTTTCTGTGTTGTTATTGTCCTATAAGCAACTATTTCACTGTAGCTGTTTTCAGTGCTCTCCTTAATAAGAATTTGTATCTTCTGTATCTACAAACCTAGAGAGAAAAAGTAATATATCTGAGCTTAAGGCAAATTAGCAAGCTAGTGTCCTAGCCCATGTCATTCTGGCTTGTTAAGAGTGCTATGCAACCAATGCTCTTTAAGCTACTTAAAATCATTTAAGTTATTGTAACGAATCCAAATCTTACAGCCACAGGGAAATATGGACACCTCCAAAATCTCCAAGCCTAGAGAAATGAAATGCCTTTTCAATAGTCCAATAAGAACATCAGTAAAACGATATGAAAACCAATGGATTACAAATAATTGACACCCAAAGGCAATAAAATACAGCACATAACTGCTATAGAGCATGTTACTAGCCATTCTCACATTAACAAATAATATAACAAAGAAATTAAGATGTACTTGTCTATATATTCTGAGCTTTATAGTATTTCAGTCTGTATTGTAAAATATGAATTTAGATATTTGCATCATTGTATAAATATCTCTGCCACAGGAATTCTAACCAAGCAGAAAATAAAAGAATAACATCAGAACAGAAATATGTTATTAGGTAAGAATTATTTCTTTTGTCAGGATAACACTTTAATAATTTATGCTTGAAGCAAAAATTTAAGTTTTACCTGTAGCAATGATAGGTGTTTTTTTGTTTTGTTTTGTTTTGTTTGTTTGTTTGTTTGTTTGTTTTAGAACAGAATCACTTTCTTGGAACACTGAATTTGGCTGAATAGGCTGAAAGCTGTGGTAGCTTCCCAAACAGCATAACTTTCTCTCAGTAAGTTATTTATTCACACACACAAAAAAAATAGTGAGCTCATGAATGCTTCACTTTTCATCTAATATACACATATATACAAATGTATATGAGTTTGTGTATATGTGGGAGCGTATAATACTGTTTCTTCTCAAATGGTCCTTCATTTTTAAAGTTAAAATTATAAACACAAAAACTTAGTAAATATATGTGGCCAAATAAATTAAAGGAAATTTCTCATTTATGAAAGAAAAAAAAACAGATTCTTTTAAAGAACTGAGAGGATTAGAAAAGAAGTAAAAACTAAAAAAGAAATAAAAGAATGGTAAATTAGGAAAAGAGTGAAATTGATCAAGATAAAAATACAGGCAACAAGAAAAGGCATATATTGATCTTTTAAGTACTTTTAGTATTCTTACAGAAAGGCTCTTTTCTCTATAATGTTTTTGACCCTCTGGCTATACAGCTTTTTTTTCACATCTATACTACTTGAAACAAATTACTTTAGAAGCAGGGGAAACCTAAGTGGAAAAATTACTCTCTAGACCAAAATTGATCTAAAGCCTATTCAACATCCTTGTCATATTGTCTTACTCTACTACTGCTCCCACCACGGTCTCTTCCATTTATCCTTTTTGAGTAGTATTCTCTTTTCAATGGTAAAACAGACCTGAAGATTTTACAGTATTTCTTAGAACACGGCAGACTTCTTTCAGCTACCTGTCACTCTCCTTTCTAACTGGGCAGAAAAACTTAGTGAAATGTCACTTGAGATATTCCAGTTGTTTCACAAAGCCAGAAGAGTAATTAAAGCCAAATGGTAAATAGAACCTTGAGGTTTCTAACCTTTGTGATCTGTCTCCACAGCTTCCAAGGCTTTTAACTGAGAGACACTTATAACCATTCTGAATTCTTTCAGATCAGTGATTGGCAGGGCTGCAACAAGAGACTATCTAGAATGGTTCTACTTAACCTTCTGTACTATGTTGATGAATATGAAAATGGAGAACACTCACCAGTTCTTTCACCTCATGGAATTTCACTGTTATAAAACTGATAATGCTTTTCAAGCCCTGTTTTATCAAATGCAGAAACTAGGTAAATTTCTATACATTAACTGTGATAAAGGAAAAAAAAAACTGAATGTTAGAATGTTGTTTGGAGACACCACATTTGTAAATCAATTAACAGTTTTCATTTTGAATACCTTTATATTCCACTTTATGGTTTACTATTTATATGCAGAGTACATGAGAAGCACTGGGCTGGAAGAAGCACAAGCTGGAATCAAGATTTCCAGGAGAAATATCAATAACCTCAGATATGCAGATGACTCCACCCTTATGACAGAAAGTGAAGAGGGACTAAAAAGCCTCTTGATGAAAGTGAAAGAAGAGAATGAAAAAGTTGGCTTCAAGCTCAACATTCAGAAAATAAAGATCAGGGCATCTGGTCCCATCATTTCATGGGAACTAGATGGGGAAACAGTGGAAATAGTGTCAGACTTATTTTGGGGGGCCTCAAAATCACTGCAGATGGTGTTTGCAACCATGAAATTAAAAGATGTTTCCTCCTTTGAAGGAAAGTTATGATCAACCTAGATAGTACATTGAAAAGCAGAGACATTACTTTGCAAAAAAGGTCCATCTAGTCAAGGCTATGCTTTTTCCAGAGGTCATGTATTGATGTGAGAGTCGGACTGTGAAGAAAGCTGAGCACTGAAGAATTGATGCTTTTGAACTGTGGTGTTGGAGAAGACTGTTGAGAGTCCTGTGCACTGCAAGGAGATCCAACAAGACCATCCTAAAGGAGATCAGTCCTGGGTGTTCATTGGAAGGACTGATACTGAAGCTGAAACTCCAATACTTTGGCCACCTCATGCAAAGAGCTGACTCATTGGAAAAATGATGCCGGAAGGGATTGGGGGCAGGAGGAGAAGGGGAGGCCAGAACCTGAGATGGCTGGATCACATCACCAACTCAATGGACATGAGTCTGGGTAAACTCCAGGAGTTGGTAATGGACAGGGAGGCCTGGCATGTGGTGATTCATGGGGTCGCTAAGAGTTGGACACGACTGAGCAACCTAACTGAACTTATTGCCATTAAAAACAATACCTTTTATTATTATTATCAATTAATTAGATATATTTCTATTGGAAAACACTGTAGATGTGAAAGTCATTTTGCTTTAGTGCCAGTATTTTCAAATTACTAGTGTAAGCCTGACACCTAGTGGACAAACAGCAACAAAGCAAAATAAAAGATCACCTGGTTACTGACAGTAGCTATACAATTGTTTTCACAGATTCTCACGTGCTGTAATCTATGAGAAAATAATTCAGTTCAGTTCAGTCGCTCAGTCGTGTCCGAATGTTTGTGACTCCGTGAATTGCAGCATGCCAGCCCTCCGTGTCCATCACCAACTTCCAGAGTGCACTGAAACTCACATCCATCAAGTCAGTAACGACATCCAGCCATCTCATCCTCTGTCGTCCTCTTTTCCTCCTGCCCTCAATCCCTCCCAGCATCAGAGTATTTTCCAATGAGTCAACTCTTAGCATGAGGTGGCCAAAGTCAGTGCAAATGATGATTGCAGCCGTGAAATTAAAAGATCTTACTCCTTGGAAGGACAGTTATGACCAACCTAGATGGCATATTGAAAAGCAGAGACATTACTTTTCCAACAAAGGTCCATCTAGTCAAGGCTATGGTTTTTCCAGTGGTCATGTATGGATGTGAGAGTTGAACTGTGAAGAAAGCTGAGCACCGAAGAACTGATGTTTTTGAATTGTAGTGTTGGAGAAGACTCTTGAGCGTCCCTTGGACTGCAAAGAGATCCAACCACTCTATTCTAAAAGATATCACTCCTGAGTGTTCTTTGGAAGGAATAATGTAGAAGCTGAAACTCCAGAAAATAAGTATAGTAGTTAAAAATACCCTGATATATTATGTAACTTGTCTTCTTTGAACTGTGTAGGTGTGTGTTTGTGTGTTGTTTTGTAGTCACTAGTGAGTGATACTCACTCAGTCATGTCTGACTCTGCCATACCTGTACTTGGGCCTACCAGGCTCCTCTGTCTATGGAATTTTCTAGGCAAGAATACTAGAATGGATTTCCATTTCCTTCTTCAAAGGATCTTCCTGACCCAAGGATCGAAACCGTGCCTCTTGCATTAGCAGTTGGATTGTTTACCACTGATCCGCCAGGGAAGCCCATGTCATAAATAAAATGAGTGGGGATGTGAGAATTATTTTTGTTCATTGAGACTAAAGACATTTGAATTAATTTGTCAGGTAAAAAGAACTTGTCAAGAAATGAATAAGGAAATAATGTATTTTCTTGTACTCGGCATTTTCTACCATTTTGAGGGAGTGATATAATTTTAAGATCCTCAAAAACAATTAAATCCAATATATAGAGAAATATTGAAGAGTGCTCTCTCTTCATCTGAATCATTAAGCTTTCTCATCTGTCTCCTAAGAGAGTTTTACTAAGAAATAAAATACCATTTTCAAAATGTGAAAATAAGTAGTCAACTGTGATGTCAGCTCCTCAGGTGTAAGAAATGGTTTATTCATCCATATTCCTAATGCAAATTATTGGTACACATGTTAGTGTGTACATGGTTTGAGATCACTGCTCTAAGAGGTTTTCTAAAGTGTGTTGTAAAATATCGCAATATCTATATAGTTTATTCATATATAAATTCTATGAAGTAATCTATTTTAGTGCAATGTGTATAAAGGTAGACAAAAGCTGTATATTTTCATTCCAAAAATATAAAATTTGGGAAATTTAATTTCAAAATCTCATCAATTTTTTATAATTATGATAGGTTGTAATGACAGGATCAGAGATGACAGTTCTTGAAGTATATGGTAAACCTTATAAGCTTTTGGAATTTATTTTATTCAGAATGAGGATAAAAAACTGAAAACGCTACATTCTAAGAAACTTTTAGGGTACACTTCTTGGAAATTTCCATTACTTGGCATCAACAAATAATGGTGATTTTTTACTCTTCTAATACATCTCTTTAATTAAAAACCATAGTTATTTTAAATAAATAATAACTGAAATAAATGGATTGAATAGGTTGCTCTATCTCTGTGCTACCTACATACTCAATCTTCCTGAAATCCTAGCTTCATAGTAGCATTTCCCACATTGGAATCTTCAGTGGTGTTAGTTTAGTTGGTAAGTTGTGTCCTACTCTCGTGACCTCATGGACTGTACCCTGATAGGCTCCTCTATCCTTGGAATTCTTCAGGCAAGGATATTGGAGTAGGTTGCCATTTTTTTCTCTAGGGTATCTTTCCCACCCAGGAATCTAACCTAGGTCTCCTGAATTGCAGGCAGATTCTTTACAGACTGAGCTATGAGGGAATGGCCCTTATTTTTCCATAGGATCAGGGCCAAAATCCTAGACAAATCAAGCTAAGTCTTTCATCACCTAACTTCTACTTAATTCCCAACCTAGACTTCTAGATCCAACCCTACACATCATCCATTCAACTCAGAGAGCACTGTTCTTCAGTGAAACACCATTTTATCTCCTACATTGTCCTGTTGCTCACTCTGATTGACATTGTTCTCTCCTCTGTTGGAAAAAATCCAAGGTATGTGTGAAAGAAAGTAAAGGGATAATTTTATCAAATCAAAAAGAAAGTGTGTTCCAATCATGGTTCTTGGGTTTGCATGGCTTCAGTGCCATATTTCCACTGGATCTCATTTTCCTCATAATGTTCAGGTTGTTGTTGTTCAGTCACTATGTCATATTCAACTCTTTTTTGACACCATGAGCTGTAGCCTTCCAGGTTCCTCTATCTATGGGATTTCTCAGGCAAGGATATTGAAGAGGATTGCCTATTCCTCCTCCAGAGGATCTTCCCCACCCAGGGATAAAATCTGTGTTGCCTGCATTGACGGGAAGATTTTTTACCACTGTGTCACCAGGGAAGCCCCTAATATTTATGTTGTTTGGCAAGAAATAGTATATGTATAGGGCCTGATGGCAGAAAGTGAAGAGCTAAGGAACCTCTTGATGAAAGTGAAAGAAGAGAGTGAAAAAGTTGGCTTAAAACTCAACATTAAGAAAACTAAGGCCATGGCATCTGGTCCCATCACTTCATGGCAAATAGATGGGGAAACAGTAGAAACAGTGTCAGACTATTTTGGGGGGGGGGGGGCACCAAAATCACTGCAGATGGTTACTGAAGCCATGAAATTAAAACATTTTTACTCCTTGGAAGGAAAGCTATCCAACCTAGACAGCATATTAAAAAGCAGAGACATTGTTTTGTCAACAAAGGTCCATCTAGTCAAAGCTAGTTGGTTTTTCCAAAACTACTGGTTTTTCCAGAAGTCATGTATGCATGTGAGAGTTGAACTATTAAAAAAAAACAAAACAAAACAAAACAAAACAAAACTGAGCGCCAAATAATTGATGCTTTTAAACTGTGGTGTTGGAGTAGACTCTTGAGAGTCCCTTGGACTGCAAGGAGATCCAACCAGTCCATCCTAAAAGAGATCAGTCCCAGGTGTTTATTGGAAGGACTGTTGTTGAAACTGAAACTCCAATATTTTAACCACCTGATGCGAAAAGCTGACTCATTTGAAAAGACTCTGATGTTGGGAAAGACTGACGGTAAGAGGAGCAGGGAACGACAGAGGATGAGATGGTTAGATGGTATCACCAACTCACTGGACATGACTTTGGGTAAACTCTGGGAGTTGGTGATTGACAGGGAGGCCTGGTGTGCTGCAGTTCATGGGGTCGCAAAGGGTCAGACACAACTGAGTGCCTGAAGTGAACTGAACTGAAGGCCTGATAGGAAATAAATGCTCAATAAATATCAAATACTGTTGTCTCTTAAAAATGTACTTTTCAAAGTAAATTCCTCTGTAAAATATCCCCACATTGGTCAGGTGTGTTAATAATCTGGCCATGCATCTGTTGTCACATTTGCCACACTATATCACTACCTGTGATTCTCAAATTTATTTCCAGTCTAGATCTGAGTTCTAGAATTATATCTCCAACTATTTACTCAACATTTATTTGTTAACTCATAGATGCATCAAACTTAAATTTCCAAAACACAATTATTCATATTTTCCCTTCTAATTATACTCACCTCAAACTTTCTGTAATAAATAAGTTCATCATTCAATGTCTTGCTTAGGCTTCACAACCAGTCCATCATAAAAGTCATTCTATTTTATCATCTCTATCTCCAAGTTTTTTTTCATAAGTTTATTCTGAGTCATCTTTAATTTGTTTTTTAATTGTTTAATTGGTAGAAAATTGCCTTACAATTTTGTATTGTTTTCTGCCATCCATACAGCAATGCAAATCAGTAACAATTACCTATATAATCCCATCCCTCTAGGTCATCACAGAGTGTCAGGATGGTATTTTTCAGCAACTTTCCACTATATCATTATCTCTTGACCAAAATTCTGTACCAACTTCCTAACTGTTCCTTACCTACAAGTTTTCTACTTCTAGTCCAAACAACCCACCAACCCCACATCATATGCTAGTTCATAAATGGTAAAGCTCATATCAATATTTGGCCATTCACTATAACATCATCCAAATTTCTGAATCAAATAGGCAACATCAATATGATCTATTTTGCTTCTGTTTCTGAACTGGTATCCTGCCAGGCTCTCCCTCATTTACCACAATCCAGCCAAGCAGCTCCTTAATGTCCTTTGGGTAGTGGTCAGTTCAGGTTGTTATAACAGAATATCACAGATCTGGTGGCTTACATAACAAGCATTTATTTGTCACTGTTTGCTGGCTGGTAAATTCAAAAACAAAGTGTAGGTAGCTTGTCTCTGGTGAGAGCTCACCTTTTGCTATGCCCTCATAAGGGAGCTCTCTGAGATCTCTTTTATAAAAGCATTTGTCTTCCTCCTGAGGCATCCACCCTCATGACTTAATCACCCCCTCAAAGATCTTACTTCCCAGTATCATCACATGGACAATCATGATTTAACATATGAATTGAGGGAACACAATATTCATACCATAGTGTTTTGTCAATCTCATTCCCAAATTGCACTTTGAACGTTATGCCTTCGACTGAAACATTTCCCCACAAATATTCACAAAGAATTCTCCTTTCTTCTCTGTTCAAATGGAAACGACAAATCATTGCCTATAGATAAACTTATCAGGGCTTCCCTGATGGCTCAAGCAATAAAGAATCAGCCCGCAATTCAGGAGACACAGATTCAATCCCTGGGTCAGAAAGATCCCCTAAAGAAGGAAATGGCAACAGACTCCAGTATTCTTGCCTTGAGAATCCCACGGACATAGAAACCTGGTGGTCAACACTCCATGAGGTCACAAAGAGTCAGACACGACTGAGTGGTGTACATGCACAATCTTATCAATAGCTGAATACGTTATATTTTTATTCAAAAAATATATTTGTATCCCTACTCTTAAATTTATAAGCTCCTTCAGGGAATAGCCAGTTTCCCTGTTGGCTCAGATAGTAAAGAAGCTGCCTGCCATTCAGGAGACATGGATTCAATCCTTGGGCCTGGAAGATCCGCTGGAGAAGGGAATGGCTACCCATTTCAGTATTCTTGCCTGGAGAATCCCATGGATAGAAGAGACTGGTAGGCTACAGTCCATGGGATCGCAGAGTCAGACATGACTGAGCGGATAGTATTGACAGATAAATTCAGGGCAAAATTCCCAGTGGCTTGTACATATTAGTTGCTTAAAAAAAATTAGTTGTCCTCTTCTCTACTGCTTCACAGACACATTGCCTCCATATGGTAAAATGTACTTTAAAACACATTTTGGGCATATTAAAATTGGCAATGAAATATTACAAAACATGAATCATAACAATGATACAAAACATGTTACAAGTGGATATAATCATAAAAGGACAAAAGGCTATATTTTGCCTCTCATAAAACTTAAAACAGGTAAAGCATAAAATCAGTCTACTTGAATTTTGAAACTTGTGGAATACATGCATGCTGCTCAGAGCTTCCATTTCTTAGCCTTGAAAAACAAACACCTTCTTGTTTACACAGAGCAATTGTCTCAGACTATATTAACTCATTTCTTGTTGTTTCTGTTTTAAGTCAAACACCTTTCACTTTCCAGGTATTAGACTAGTATTACTTTTTATGTTTATGGCCCTATAAATTTCAGTCAGCTATTCATTCGTGTCTACTTTCTGCTTCCTGTCATTTAACTCCCCATTAAGAACTCTAGAGCATGTATTTGCCAGAATAATTTTTTACATTCCAATGTACATTTAGTGTATTTGTTCCTCTGGACGCTAAAGTTCCCATCCTGATCCATGTTCAAGGATTCTTTGCATCAGCTCTTGGCATTTCAGGAATGGCATGAAAAACAACTGACTTGATGTTTTTGTTAATATTGTCTAGTTTACTTAAGACCTCAAAAGGGATTGTAAAGAGAGAGTGGAAAAATAGCACATTATCCTATTATGAACTTCAGTTCTGGCATAAAACACTATTCAACTGAACTTGGATGTCAAGTATTATTGATTAGTACTTTTGGGTGAATTACTTAACTTTCTGGGCCTTGGTTTTCTCATTAGCAAAATGTAAATACTACTAATCTGTACATTGATTTTATGAATGAAATAAAAATATTCCTCATTGTTGATTATATAACATAAACATTGTATCTTGATGTTAGAGATTAAATGAGGAAACATTAATATAAAAGGGCTTCCCTGGTGGCTCAGTGGTAAAGAATCTGCCTGCAATGCAGGAGTTGCCAGTTCAATCCCTGGGTTGGGAAGATCCTATCAAGAAGGGCATGGTGACCCAGTCTGGTATTCCTGCCTAGAGAATCTCATGGATAGAGGTGCTTGGTGGGCCACAGTCCATGGGGTCACAAAGAGTCAGACATGACTGAAGTGATTGAGAACACAGATAAGTAAAGTGTATAGTACACTATCTGAATGTAGTGTATACACAACAAATGATTGATAAGGTTATTGGTTAAATTTAAGTTTGTTCTTACTTTTTATATTAGAAAACATGGCAAAGTACATTTGAAAGCATTACCATTGAAGAATATTTTCATTATTGTACTTTAATGTTACATAAAATAGTAAAATTTCAAACTTGTTAGCTGATTTCATGCATATTACTCTTAGTCAGCTCATGAGATAAGCAAGATACTTATTAATATGCTTATAAAGTCAATGAAGAAAGAAAGGAAGAAAGAAAGAAAGTTTAAAAAAGTTTCATACCTCATACAAACTGACATTTCAAGACTAGAATCCAAATAGTCTATATTCTAATAGTCCAATTTATTAGGTTCTTACAGCATATTTTACTTTTTTCAATGTGTGACTTCTTTTGGATGAATGTTGTTTGTGTGTATGCATCTGGGCAACCCCATGAGCTATAGCCTGTCAGGTTCCTCTGTCCATGGAATTTTCCAGACAAGAATACAAGAGTGGGTTGCCATGCCTTTCTCTAGGGGATCTTCCTGACCCAGGGATCAAACCTGAGTCTCTTGCTTCTCATGCATCAGCAGGTGGGAACTTTAACAGCTGAGCCACCAGGGAAGCCCATACATTTATTAAACACTTACTATTTTAGGCACTGTTATATATAATTTTCATATGTTAATTCATTTATTCTCAGAAAACATAACTTACAAAGTGATTAAGTTTGCTTTCCCCATTTTATAAGTTGAGATTCTGTGAAGGCTAAGTAGTTTGCCAAAGATCATAGAGCCAATACGAAGAAAATATGGGATTAAGCCAAAGAGTCTAACTGTAGAATTCAAACTTTCAACTATTTTTTCTTTCTGTCTTGTAATAAACTCATAGAAATTTTATATCTCATGCCAGCATTATTCAAAAGTGAAAATTAAATAATAGGACTAAAACCAAACATTGAATCATTTCGCAGTCTATAATAAAAACAAAGCAGTGATAGTTTAAGCTCTCTTTAATTGCATGTGCAATTCTGAGTTGATGATTATGGCTCACATTTGAGTATTGACAATTTACAGAACTGTAGTAGGCTTAAATACAAGGCTATCTTTAAAAGTAGCTAAGCATTATCTTCATTTACACAGTGACAATTACTAGCTACTGTAGTCTTCAGTAGTTCAAATGCAACTCCAGGGTTATCTCATGATAACAAAACCACTAACTCAGGTCTTCCTTCAGACAGTGGATTAGAAAACTAAGAATGAAGTGATACTCTGGAGGTTTCTTGCATGTGTTGCTGTCTAGAGGAAAAGAGAAAAAGGCTGCTGTATGAACTATGGCCATTCTATAAATTCTATACCATCTCAAGTTTGAATTATGCATTTCACAAGTGTTCTCTTGGGTATAAATCTGACAAGATTGAAAACATGCTTTAATATGACAATCAGTGGTCTCGACATGTAATATCCATGAGTTCTGATAGGAAGCAGACAAAAAACAGTTATTAAACTGTATAAAATATGAATATAAATTATATAAATTTTAGTTAACTGCCTCATGTGTGAATTTACTTAAAACTCACAATTACCTAGTGGCACAGTTGCTAAAGAATTTGCCTATAATGCAGGAAAACTGAGTTCTATCCCTGGGTCAGAAGTTTCCCTGGAGAAGGAAATGGCAACCCATTCCAATAGTCTTGCCTGGAGAATCCCATGGACAGAGGAACCTAGTGGACTACAGTCCATGGTGTTGCACAGAGTAGGACGTGACTAAGTGACTAACACTTTCACTTTCACAGTTGCCTTCTGGGTTATTATTATCTATGCTTTCTGAAACAGAAATTCTGAAAAATAATATAATTTAACAAGTAGACAATAAAATTAAGTTCTAACAGCTTGTAAGTAACAAATAGAAGACAGAATCTCTCTCCCTGCTTGGAGGGCTGCATCCCTGTCATGGCCATGTTCTTGCCAAACCATGGCACCACTAATGTATCCCAACAGACATCTGAAAGACAACCATATGTGACTGCAATGAGACAGAATTTCAGTGATGCACTGGCCTTGACAGTGTATATTTTACTTGAATACAAGTTATGTAAGAGTATGAAGTAATTGTTTTTAATTTTATTGTAGGCTATCATGCATTCCTGAATATTTAATTTGTTTTATGCTCAATGTTTAATGTGTGCATTTTATGCTTTATGTTTAATGAGAACATACAAAACAACCACAATTTCCAGGGTAACAAATTGGGAATAAATATTAGTTTCTATGGGAGTGGGTTACCATT
>SJYC01088784.1:0-12497 GCA_006408675.1 Madoqua kirkii
TTCATGGGGTTGCAAAGAGTTGGACATGACTGAGTGACTGAAGTGAGTGAATGGATGAATGATACTATACTACTCTATACCACACTGTACTGTGCTACACTGTACTACACCATAGCATACCATACTATACCGTGCTATACTATACCATATGACACAACCCTATACCATCCTACACCACACATACTATAGTACACTGTGTGTGCATGCTTTCTCACTCAGTCATGTCTGACTCTTTGCAACCCCATGGACTGTAACCTGCCGTGCTCCTCTGTCCATGGGATTTTTCAGGCAAGAATGCTGGAGTGGATTGCCATTTCCTCCTCCAGGGGATCTACCTAACCCAGGGATCGAATCTGCATCTCCTGCATTGCATCTCCTGTAGGCGTATTCTGTACCTGCTGAGCCACTGGGGAAGCTGCATAGTATATTGAATATACTAGAATATACTATATATAAATGCCCTCTTTTTTGCCCCATCATCCCTTCAGTGAGTCCCCACTTCACACCCTTTGTCCCAGCACTCAGACACTATGTATTTGGGCCCTTAACCACAGATACAACCCTATCTGCTGCTACCTTCTCCTTTTTTTTTTTTTTCTCTGCTGTTACCTTCTGTATAGGCTTCCCTGGTGGCTCAGAGATACCTTCTATATCTCCTTAACTTCAGTGAATTTATTTTGTTCATTTTTCTCCAAACCAAGGACATTCATTCTCTGATATGGTCATGTTTCCTGCTGTTTTTCCTCCCTGGAGTTATCTGCCATTCTTTGTTAGACCTAGTTTTGTTCTCCATTTAGGCTGCATCAGTTGAGATAAAGTTCAATTATGATAACTAGCAGAAAACTCAATGCATTGTGGTTTAAACAAATAAGAGTTTTATTTGTCTCGTGTAACAAGGAATTTGGAGCTAGGAAATCTTGCTGCTGCTGTGTCGCTTCAGTCGTGTCCGACTCTGTGCAACCCTATACACGGCATCCCACCAGGCTCCCCGGTCGCTGGGATTCTCCAGGCAAGAACACTGGAGTGGGTTGCCATTTCCTCCAATGCATGAAAGTGAAAAGTGAAAGTGAAGTCTCTTAGTCGTGTCCAACTCTTAGCGACCCCATGTACTGCAGCCTACCAGGCTCCTCCATCCATGAGATTTTCCAGGCAAGGTCCGGGAGTGGGGTGCCATTGCCTTCTCCGTAGGAAATCTTAGGCTGGTAAAATAGTTCTGCATGAACCTGGTTCCTTCTATCCTTATACTGTTTTCAGCCTCATTGTTACAATGGGGTTGTTGTGCCTCTAGCCTTCTATTCATGTCCCACATGGAGGAAAAGAGAGGGTTACAGGGCAAGAGCAAAACGCCAAAACTTACACCATTGTCCATTTGAAAAAGCCTGTCCTTTTGCCTGCAGTTCATTGGCTGGAAATGAGTCATGTGGCTAAGCCTAGCTGTGGGGGATTCTAGGAAGGCATCTCAATTCTCCAGTCTCTGTGACAGAAAGTCAAGAAAAATAAGGTTGTGAATGATTTTTGTATATCTGATTCACAGCATCCAAACATTCAGTTTTCAGCTTTCATGAACTCCGCAAACACTGATTTTTGCCCACAGTTTTCTTGTAATTTAACCTATGTTATTACGATTGAAAAAAGTTTATGTTCTGGCTCTTTGGTTGCATTAGACTGAGTTTCATCTTGTCACATTTACTTAGATGATTAGCACTTACTTAGACGTTTCTTGAAAATAAACGTATTCCCTTGAGGATGAATTAAACAAATGAATAGGAAATGTTGCAAACGGAACCAGCAAGATCCATGATGATGATTTCGCCTGCGCTTCTTCCTACCTGCTACTGCTGCTAAGTCGCTTCAGTCGTGTCTGACTCTGTGAGACCCCATAGATGGCAGCCCACTAGGCTCCTCCGCCCATGGGATTTTCCAGGCAAGAGTACTGGAGTGGGGTGCCATTGCCTTCTCCTACCTGATATTAGCCAGTCCCTGTATTTCATGTGTGCGTGCTGAGCTGCTTCAGTTGTGTCTGACTCTTAGCGTCCCTATGGACTGTAGCCTGGCAGGCTCCTCTGTCCATGGAATTCTCCAGGCAAGAACAGTGGAGTGGGTTGCCTTGTTCTCCTTCCCGACCAGGGATGGAACCTGCATCTCCGGTGGCTCCTGCATTGCAGGTAGATTCTTGACCACTGAGCCACCAGGGAAGCCCATATATATTTCATGGCAAGGTCAAAGCCAGTGAGCAGTGTGGACTGAAGGAAGTGTTCAGACCTGAGGAAGAGATAGGAATAAAAAATATTTAGGAGAGTGGGGCTGGGCTCCTTGAGGGAATAAAATGCTGTTGGTCATGCTTTTTTCAGCTGTGTAAAAGAACTGCTTCATGTTATTCTTATGACAATGAAGTAAATCTTGTTGGGAGAGGGATTCAAAGAAGTGAACAATTTTCCTTGAATAAAACAATGGTAGGTAATGGAACTGGGGTTGGCAGACACATCTAACTCTGAAGTTAACTTCTTTCTACAGGTTTTGGGTAAGAGAAATTATGTGACTCAAAGGCTAAGCAGCAGGGAGCATCCTGTTTCTCAAATAACTGTGGGAGAGACATTACTTGTGTTCATCAAGGTCACATCAAGGTTAATACTTATGGAGTAAGTATCTGTTTAGGGGTGACCATTGCTAGCAATGAGAACACACTAGAATTTTGAGACAGTTTTGATTAATATTGAAGCTTGATACTTTGAAATATATTTTCAGAACCAATTTGAGGAAGTGAAATGAAAAGTTGAAAAAATGCAGCTTTATAAATAATGGAAGCCTTGCCATTCTTTAATATTACAGAGCAAATAGCTCTAAATTCTAATTACTGGTGTATAATGCCAAATATCTTTGGTGAAGTTAATTAAAGAGTGGCTCTTGAATATTTTGCCTAAAATATCCATGCCTTACTTTTATGCTGCTGAGCCCTTTAAAAAACACATGCTAATAACTGGGAAGAAACACAGTCTAGACTGTATCTCTTTCCATAGTGTGCATCCCAGGTCCTCCTTTGCAGGGGCTGCAGTGCTGGACGTTATTTACACTGGGAGAGGAGACAGAGGGGTATCCTGACAATCAGTCTGAATACTTTTTGTTCTTTTATATTCTCAAATTCATTTCTTGGGTGTAGTCAACAAGATATTCTATTTGGAGGACTTTCCAGTTTTTTGCTTGTGGGCCTTTTCTTTTGTCTATTGCTGTAATCTTGCACAATTATTTGCTATGCAAATCATAATAGACCTAGCAGAATGAAAATTTTATTCTTCAAGGACTAATGTATTGGGTTTTTTACTCTTCACTATGAAGAGTTCTTTTAAAGTAAGAAATTTATAGGAACATTCATGTTATATTACTTATAATTTTTATGGTAGTTAATGTGACAAACATGCTATGAATTTTAAAATACTTTCAAATAACTTGAATGTATTAATCACTAAAATCTATTTGAAATGGAATAAGTGCAAGTGTTAAACTTATGATTTATTTCAACAATATTGTGCTTTGCGCTATGTGGATCCACCGACTTATTTTTAAAAATTTAAATTTATTTATTTTTATTTAGAGGATAATTGCTTTACAATATTATGT
The DNA here is from genome assembly GCA_006408675.1 of Madoqua kirkii. Classification (NCBI taxonomy): domain Eukaryota; kingdom Metazoa; phylum Chordata; class Mammalia; order Artiodactyla; family Bovidae; genus Madoqua; species Madoqua kirkii. Next base: position 3,616 of record SJYC01088784.1, read on the forward strand.
TTGGTTCTGCCATACAGCAGCCTGAATCAGCCATAGGCAGACGTATGTCCCCCCATCCCATCCCATTCCTTTAGGTTGTCACAGAGCACTGGATTTGAGCTCCCTGTTTCATACAGCAAATTCCCATTGGCGATCTATTTTACATATGATAATATATTTCAATGCTGCTCTCTCAGTTCGTCCCACACTCTCCTTCCCCTACTGTGTCCACAAATCTGTTCTTTATGTCTGTGTTTTGCAAATAGGATCATCAGTACCATCTTTATACATTCCATATATTTGTGTTAGTATACAATATTTGTTTTCTCTTTCTGACTTCACTCTGTATAATAGGCTCTATGTTCTTCCACCACATTAGAAGTAACTCAAAGGTGTTCTTGTTTATGGCTTATTATAATACTGCCTTCTAGAATTCAATAGAAATAATCTAGGTACAACAGTCCCCAACCTTTTTGGCACCAGGGACCAGTTTCATGGAAGACAATTTTCCTATGGACTGGTGATGGAGAGATGGTTTTGGGATGATTCAAGCACATTGCATGTATCGTGCGCTTTATTTCTATTATTATTACATCAACTCCACCTTTGAACATCACGCTAGATCCTGGAGTTCAGGACCCCTTATAGAAGATGCTTCACAGAAGAGTGGGAGGGAAGGTGAGCAAAGCAGGGAAGGGTACTAGGTTTCTTAAGAGGGGCTGCCAAGTGTTGAATGGTTTTCATAAATTTCTAAAAACCCCAATAAGAGACATCTAGCCTCACAATCTCGGAGAAGGCAATGGCACCCCCCTCCAATACTCTTGCCTGGAAAATCCCATGGGTGGAGGAGCCTGGAAGGCTGCAGTCCATGGGGTTGCTAAGAGTCGGACATGACTGAGCGACTTCCCTTTAACTTTTCACTTTCCACTTTCATGCATTGGAGAAGGAAATGGCAACCCACTCCAGTGTTCTTGCCTGGAGAATCCCAGGGATGAGGGAGCCTGGTGGGCTGCCATCTATGGGGTCGCATAGAGTTGGACATGACTGAAGTGACTTAGCATCAGCAACAGCAGCAGCCTCACAATCTAAATTTTTACATTCAGCATGGTGAACAAAATGTGTGATGTTGATAACAGACTGAGGTTCCTCTGAAGATGAATTTGTCATTTGACTATTTCATATTGCTCAGTACTATATTAATTTAGAGAGATTATGAGAGGTTATCCAGAAATGTTTAACCTATTTTGGGGGGGCACTAATATAGAAACACCTTAAAGTCTAAAACCAAGTGCAGCCATTGTTTTTTAATTTATATACACACATTATATATTATATATTATTTATTATTAGATTATAAGCATTGTAATATAATATATTATATATTTATTATATAATAATATTATATATACATATATGTATCAATATATATACATATATATACACATATATAATATATATACATATATATATAGGCTCAGATGGTGAAGAATCTGCCTGGAATGCAGGAGATTGTTCGATCCCTTGGTTGGGAAGATCCTCTGGAGAAGGGAATGGCTACCCCTCCAGTATTCTTGCCCGGAGAATTCCATGGACAGAGGAGCCTGGCAAGCTACAGTCATGGGGTCACAAAGAGTCAGACATGAACTGAGTAGCTAACATAGGCACACACATATATAATTTATTTATTTGGCTGTGTCGTGTCTTAATTATGGATGTGGGATTTTTGATCTTCCTTGGAGTATTTGGGATCTTATTTGCAGCACATGAACTCTTAGTTGTGGCATGTGGAATCTATCTATAGTTCCCTGACCAGGAATTGAACCCAGGTCCCATGCATTGGGAGTTCAGAGAATTACCCACTGGACCACAAAGAGAAGTTCCAAGTGTGGTCATTTTTTAATGAGAGACCATGTTGTAGAGAGGTTGAGGCTCAGATATTGATGCATATTCTAGCTCAGAGTCTTATTAGCTACCTCCCTTTGGTCATTGCATTTAAACTTATTAGTACTCAATTTATTTGCAAAAGGAAAGATTAATAGGATTGCTGTGGGGATTAAACGGATTTTATTATATTTAATACATCTAGTACAGTTTTGGCACATTTCAGTTCTTATTAAATGATGGCTATTATTTACTATTGTTATTATTAAGTTCCATCCTTTCTAGATGTATAATCATTTCTAAAGCAAAAGCTATGATGCTAGAGTTGCACAAGTAAATGCTACTAGAAACAAAAGGATTATATTTTCCTATGTGGATGTATTTTGCTAATATTTCCAATAAAACTCTTTGGACAAATCTCTTGGAATATGAATTCAGTACTAGGGTTGGTTCAACATTTTAAAAAATCAGTTTGAGGGAAATAGTCAGTGTTCAAAGGGGTTTATGTGGGGGCCTAATACTGTGGTCAGTATTTAGAATGAGGGACTGGAAAGCCACATTGATACTTCAGTGGTTTATATGATGCTTTTTTTGTCATGGAAACCATATCCTTACATACAAAACTGTTGGAGAGAAAGGAACCCATAAATAGAGCTTATTTTCCCTCTATTATTCTAAATCTGTCTCATCAGAGGGCCATGTTAAGAAAATAAAAAATATAAAAGGAAGGCTAATGATCTCTATGTGGTGATGTTTTTAAGCAACAAATCTAGAAATATGAGAAGGCAGTGACAACCCACTCCAGTATTCTTGCCTGGAGAATCCCATGGAGGAAAGAGCCTGGTGGGCTACAGTCCATGGGGTCGCAAAGAGTCAGAAACAACTGAGTGACTTAACTAGTGGATTTTTATAGGTAGTTCTGATGGTGCTTAAAGTGGAAAAGATAAATATTTACCTAACAGGAGAGTTCAAAATGAAACTAATTGCTAATTCAGGAATGGAAAATGAACTGATTGCTAAATTAGCCAAATGAATTTTTTGAGGTAAAACTATGGAGCAGGACCCCACTCCAGCACTCTTGCCTGGAAGACTCCATGGACGGAGGAGCCTGGTGGGCTGCCATCTCTGGGGTTGCACAGAGCCGGACACGACTGAAGCGACTTAGCAGCAGCAGCAGCATGGAGCAGGAGACTCGGATAAGATCCCAGGGTCAGAAAGATCCCCCGGAGAAGGCAGCCCACTCCAGTATTCTTGCCTGGGAAATCCCATGGATAGAAGGAGCTTGGTGGGCTATAGTCTCTGGGTCGCGTAGAGTTGGGCGCGACTGAATGACTAACACACACACACTCGGAGCAATTAATTTATTAAATGAAGACAGCAGCTGGAGTAGTAGTAGTAAAACATTTGTTCTATTATTGCATGTTGTTCCATATGATGTATGTTAAGTGTTGCTGTGTAGGATTATAAAAGTAACCGAAAACATCTCATTGAACTGCTTCTTATCACCTGTGTCTTGAAATAAGGAGATAGCTCAAGCTTGAAAACTAGTTCTGCCTTTTTATTTTGGAAACTTCAGAGTGAATTTTTGACTTTTCTAAGAAGTAACATAAATAATTCAGTGACTGGACATAGCCCTGTTTAAAATGTTTAAAGTACAATATTATAAGGGCAACTGCATAAAATCTCTGAAAACTCACAGAAGTGTTTAGTGTCTCTAATTATATTTAGACTATAGTGGCTGGGCCTGGGGAGCAGCAGCTAAGTCAGCTTATTCACTGATTGGCCCTAGTGGATAAACAGAAGAATTTGAACAGCTGAAGACCCTTAAGGCAATCTCATTTTGCAAATAGGCTCTGAGACTCCAGAATTGGTTTGAGGAGGGAGTGGGTTGAGTGAAATAGAAATCGGACCTAAAAATACAGAGTCTGTAGAGGTAATTTTGCATCTAAGGGTATTTTCATCATAGCAGCTAATTACTACTGTTATGGACTGAATGTTTGTGTCCCCTCAAAATCCATGGATTGAAATCCATACCCAGGTGACATGATATTTGGGGGTGGGGCCTTTGGGAGGTAATTAGGTGATAAGGCTGGAGCCCTCAGTGGACTTATAAAAAGAGGAAGAGGTAGGAGATCTGGCTTTTTCTCCTGGCATGCATCAGAGGAGGTCTCGTGAGGACCTAAGAGGAAGACATCCCTCAGCGAGACCTGGGCCACATTAGCACCCTGACCTTGGACTTCCAGACTCCCGAATTGTAAGACATGAATATTTATTGTTTAAGGCCCCCAGGCTATGAGATTCTTCTATATTAGCCCAAACCAATTAAGTAAACTACCAGTTTTCAGTCTGTCCATACAGAAATAAAGACATTTTCTTCATTATACTTTCATGAGAAACACCTTTGTGTTAACAACTGACTTAATTTTTTAAGTTTACTATTTTTAATTTTTGAAATTATAAAAAATATATTGGAGTATGTTGATTTAAAATGTGTTTCTGCTGTACAGCAGAGTGAATCAATTATATATATATATATCCACTCTTTTTAGATTCTTTTTCCATGACTTCTTATTTTTAAGGAAGTTTATTTATGAAAGTGAAAGTCATTCAGTTGTGTCCGACTCTGCTACTCCATGGTCTATACAGTCCACGGAATTCTCCAGGCCAGAATACTGGAGTGGGCAGCCTTTCCCTTTTCCAGTGGTTTTCCCAACCCAGGGATCAAACTCAAGTCTCCCTCATTACAGGCAGATTCTTTACCAGTTGAGGCAACAGGGTTCTGAGTTATTTTGTTTTGAATTTCTTTAGATTTGCTTGATACTCTTATTATAGCTTGTTAAGTTGCTTAATGATCTATTTGGGAGTAATTGATAATATTTTAAGACAACTCTATCTTATGCAAGCAATTCTAAATTAAATGGCTTTAAGAAATCTGTGTCATGGTAAAATTGTTTAGTATATCAAAGAACTATTTGTAAATCAATGAAAGCACCTATATTATTGGCAAAAGCTGCCATTAGAAAAGCAGAATGTGAGAAATTGATATTGAGGGGATAATTCCTTTCTTAAAAAAAGGTTATTAAAAAACCTCAAGAAAATAGTAGTAGAAATAGTTGATTCTTTTTAATGGCATTTACCAAATCAAGGTAATGCAAAGAAAATGATTTACTGAAAAATCATGTATTTGGGGAGTCACATGGCAGGTGGGATTGACATCAAGGTTTTCACTGTGTCATTTGCATTATGACAGTTGTAAGAAGCTTGAAACATTTTGGCTTTTGAGGGAAGAGGTGGCATATAAAACCACGTAGAAGACTATAAAGAAGAGTTTAATGGGCAGGTGTTTTCTGATACTACACAAACCAAACAGATATGATGGGCTGAGTGGAAAAAAAGCCACTGTTGAACATAAAATTGGCTCTTTGGCTCATGGGTGGTTTCATTTCCTTTAATATAGATTTCAAAACAGGGGTCCCAATCTCTGGGATCTAATGCCTGATGATCTGAAGTGGAACTGATGTAATAATAATAGAAATAAAGTGCACATTAAATGTATTATGCTTGAATCATGCCAAAGTCACTCCCCTCACCTCAAGTCTGTGGAAAAATTGTCTTCCATGAAACTGGTCCCTGGTGCTAAAAAGGTTGGGACCAGTGCTCTGAAGGGTCAGTAGTAATAAATTCAGTGTCAGAGACCATGTGACGTCTTACAGCTACTCAGCTCTGGATAGGATGACACAGCCTTAAGCAATATGTAAATGATGAGCAGCTGTGTCCAATAAATAATTATTAAAAAAACAGGAAGCAAGTGGAATTTAACCCATGGTTCATAGTTTGGCAAGCATGATAGCACTTTCCTGTGGAAGACTTGACAGTTTGCTTGGTAGAATTTAAGAGGAGTGATAATAAGTGAGCTTGATCTCTGTGATTTTTAAAAACTTGTTTATTTTATAATTTAAAAATTCTGTAATAGTTCATCTTGGGTATAACCTTTTATGGAAACAAATTTTTTTCTAATTTTATACTTACTTGCCCATATAACCCTGAGACCCACTCCAGACCACAAGCATCTTGAAGAGTTTCCTTCACAACTGTGTTCTCAGTGCACTGGAGAATGCTCATCACTAAATAGATGCTTAATGGACATGTTAATTGAATCATCAAAATGTTTAAGCATTTCTAGGCTGCTTTAAGTGCAATAAAAATGCTGAAAAATCTTGAAATCGTGAAATACTGAAGGTTCCCCTTTTTATATAGTAAGGAGTCTACCAAGGAGTCAATGTCTGTCTTGCCTTTGGAAGCATTTTTATTGCTACGGTACAAGGTTCTTGACTGAAATCTTCTCTTTTGAGTTTCCATACAGTCAAAGACATGGACCAGGGTAGATTTGTCAGAGGAATATAAAAAATAGTGTGTGAAAGTGTTAGTCGCTCATTCATGTTCGACTCTTTGTGACCTGTGGACTGTAGCCTGCCAGGCTTCTGTCTGTGGAATTCTCCAGAGAAGAGTACTGGTGTGGGTAGCCATTTTATTGTCCAGGGTGTGGAGCAGTAGAGTCCAGTTTGGCAATGTTGTAAAGATTGCTCTATGACCTTGTAAAAACAACTGGGGTGAAGCCTGATTCCATCGTCACATCTTTTTGTGTGAGTAGCAAATATCACCAAGGTGTAGTGGGTTTCCTTTGTTCCAGTGGCAGTGGATGGGCAAGAAATGTTGAGTGGAAAGCTTTACAAGGGCAAAGTGAATGCTCAGTCTATGAGAAAGTTTTACAATTACCTTTGAATAGAGAGAGGTTACAGTTTTACTGAAAGTCAGTAAAGGGTTAGATGAATGAGTGAATCTCATACTTAGAATCATTAAAGTTTTTCTAGTGGTTGAATAACTGGTTCAATGAACAGAAGGAGCTTGTGGGATGTAATGAAAAGGCAATTCTATATTTCTCTCTAATAGTCCCTTCACATTTATTTGGTGAGTCTGACTTGTGTGTCCTATACCCTATCTGAAAACCCTGGGATCCCTTATCTGATGACTCTTATATAGAAAATCCTATCATCACTTAAGTCATAAATTTCTAAGATAATAAATGTTTATGTCTACCAGAATCACCTCCTGAAACAAATAAAACTGGACAAGACAGATGAAACAGTTTTGGAGGCACTGATCATCAGGCATGGAAAACAGTGACTGACAGAAGACAAATGAGGTGAACCCATGAGTGGTGCAGTAGTCTTGAGGAAATTTCTAGCTTATAGTGCAGGGTTGGGGGAACTTGGGTAGAATAAAGTTGACTCCCTGAATTGAAGAAATATAACAGAGTTCAAGGTGACCAGATCAGCTCAGGTCCTCGGGCCAGAGATCTGGAAAAGAGATATTTACACAAAGAATCTTTGATCTGCAAGAAGGTTCTTGCAGGTGTTTAGTGGGATAGTGATTAGCTCAGATGAGAAACCAACAGACCTGAGTTGAGAGAAGGAACCATTTGAAAGGACTAGCTGGAGCGGTGTGTGGCTGTCAAGGTCAAAATAGTCCCTGTTCCATCCACTAGACTAGAAAACTTCACAATTATGGAGCCCTGGGTAGACTACTCAGAGGGTCTTCCCTCAGTAGTGTGGAATAATTATCCCAATAAAAGGCAGTGGTTGTAAGACTGCATAAAAAAAGCTAACTGAACAAATAGCATATGTACATGAAAAGATACTTGGCATAATTAGTGCTTCAGTTCAGTCACTCAGTTGTGTCCAACTCTTTGTGACCCCATGAATTGCAGCATGCCAGGCCTCCCTGTTCATCACCAGCTCCTGGAGTTCACCCAAACTCTTGTCCATCGAGTCGGTGATGCTACCCAGCCATCTCATCCTCTGTCGTCCCCTTCTCCTCTTGCCCCCAAACCCTCCCAGCATCAGAGTCTTTTCCAATGAGTCAACTCTTCGCATGAGGTGGACAAAGATTAGTTTTTAGGGCAATGCAAATTATTTCAATGAGATAACAATAGATACCTAATAGACTGGATACAGTTAGACTGACCCAGCAAGTGTTTGCAGATTGTGAAGGAATTAGAACTCTCAGACTGCTGATAGGAATGTAAAATATTACAATACAACCACTTTGGTGGCAGATCTTACAGAATTAAAAATACCTACTGTATAGCCTGTATGTTCTGCTCCTGGCCATTTGCCCAAGAGGAAAGAAAGCATATGTCCATACAAAGACTGGAAAGTGTATTTTCATAGCAACTTTATTTGTAATAACCAAAAAATGGAAGCAACCCAGATATCTATCAGTCTATGAATGGATAAACAAGTTATGGTATATCCATACAATGGAATACTACTCAGTTGGAAAATGGAATGAACTAGTACTACACACTGCAACATTGATTTGTCTCAAAATAATGCTGAGTATAAGAAGCCAGATTGAAAATATTATGTATTTGATTTATTTATATACAATTCTTTAAAAATGCAAACTGATATATAGTGACAGAAGGTGGGTCAACAGTGGCGATGGGGGCACAGTCGGGAGCTTGAAGGAATGAGAGAGAACAGGGAGTGATGTAGTGCTCAAATGCCTTTCCCTTCAAGGTCCAGTTCTCTGGCATCCCATCCCTGGGGTGTCTGCTCCAGTTTAGAGTTGTCAAGGCTGGCAGAGCAAGTCTGAAGCAGTATTGTACCTCAAATATGAATACCTTTACTGAGAAAAATGATTTTTGCGTGTCAGTTGAAACATCTAGATTTTTTTAGAGTTAAGAGCTTTATTTTTGTAACTTAATTACTTCAGAAATTATGTAGATAACATTTCAATTTTGTTTTTTAAATTGGAGTATAGTTGCTTCACAGTGTTGTTAGTTTTCACTGTAGGGCAAAGTGAATCAGCTATATGTATGTGTGTATTTTCCCTTTTGGGGATTTCCTTCACATTTAAGTCACCAAGGGCATTAAGTAGAGTTCCCTGTGCTATACTGTATGTTCTCATTAGTCATCTGTTTTGTACATAGTAGTGTATATATGTCAATTCCCATCTCT
>SJYC01088786.1:0-25428 GCA_006408675.1 Madoqua kirkii
GATGTACGTGATAATCCGGGAAGGTGGTGTGGGGTGGGAGGTGGGAAGGGGCTTCAGCATTGGAAGATCGTGTACACCTGTGGCTGATTCATGTCAATGTATGGCAAAACCAATGCAGTGTTGTAAAATGGAATAAAGTATTAAAAAATAATTAAAAAATAAAATGAATCCTGAAAAAAAAATTCCTGAGTAATGGAATATTACTCAGCCATAAACATAAAATAATGTTATTTGCAGCAATATGGATGGACCTCGAGACTGTCATACTAAGTGAAGTAAGTCAGAGAAAGGCAAATATCATATGATACCTCTTATATGTGGAATTTTAGAAAAGGATACAAATGAACTTATTTCCGAAACTGACTGAGACTTGTAGAATGAAAGCAGAGAGAATTTGAAAGCTAACGGCAGACTTTAGCCTACTTGTGTTTAAGAGGTTGCTAACCTAATGCTATGTATAACTGAGAATGTTAGTATAAATTGGCAGGGTCAGCCTCTGCAAGGTCTTTCAGGGAAATAAAACTGGATGCTTTTTAACGGACAGCTAGAGCTTGTTTCAGTCTTGCTGACTTCAAATGTGCTGGGCTCTGCCTTTAGCATGTCTACCAGATCATCATGTTACTTTTAATTATGTAATATCTCAGTCATTAATAAGCATTTTTATTTTATCTGGAGTAAAGCAGAGTAGAAAAAATGCATAAGGAAGAAGACATTCCTCCTTATATTTTTAGATACCCATGGATGTTTAGGATGTTATGCAACTTACACTCAGATTAATTGCTTATATGGCTTGTAGTCACTTTTGTGGCTGCTCTAGGCACTAAAATGGTACCTCTGTTACCTCATAATTCAGAGACAAATAGATAGGGATGCAAACTTACGTACAACTGTGGTGCTGGTAGTAAAAGGGAAAGGAAAAAAGAAAGAAGGGAAAATTGAGTATGTGGTAGAATAAGATTTGATTCTGTTGTTAAGAAGTGTGATACTAAGTCACATACTGGGTACATGAAAAATCATCACTTATAAGTGAAATTTATCTTGAGGGGTGATAAATTGATGTCAGAATTCGCATCTTTGGGTTTGAGATCCAGAACTGTGTAATTGCATAATTTTTATTTTGCCTTGGAACTCTTTCTTAGAAATTGAGGCAAAACCTAAGGGCAGTTCGCTGGGTTTATGTTGAGAGTACGACAGTTGGAACTCAGGTTGCTTGTGACTGATGACCCATTTTGGAGAATCGTTGTATTCTAAATTGCTTCCAAGTATCTTTTGTAAAACACAGTAGAAGGTTATATTTTCTAGATGCTTGGCAAATGGCTAAATACCTAGTATTCAGCCAGTGAACCCTTTTAGCTCTTCATCAGAGCAAAGGCTCCCACTCCCACTCACCTTGCAAATCCTCATTGAGCTTTCGATGGAAATAAACTGACTCTTACCCAGCTCACTTTCCTATTTGAAAAAAAAAAAGAAGGAAGGAAAGGAGGCTGTGTCACAGTGATTCATTAGAGGCAACCGCCTATATCCTGGTTCATCTAAAGTTCATTAAGTTCCAATTCCCCCAAATGCTAAGTTCCAATAACATTGTAATCCAAGAAGTCAAGGAAATAATTTATCCCAGAGGTTTATATACTTGTAAATGCCTGGCTAGGCTTGTGATGTACACAATTGTGTCAGAGCTTATTACTGTATTTGACAAGTTTATGCATTAACTTTGAGCAACAGGATTTCACACAATAAAGAATATACCCAATGGCCACGTGTTGGCTTAGCCACACATTGGAATTTTGTTTTGACTTGCATAATTTCAAGGTTTGAAATAATTGCTTTGAAGAATGTTTTATTGTTTTAAAAATCTTTCAGAATTTAATTTGAGGAATGCCATTGTATGCTCTACTCCCCAACTTATATACCTCTTAAAGTTATTTCTGGAGTGTATCATACCTCCTTGTGGGGCAAATGAAAATTAGAGGAAACTGTAAAATATTAACACATTTCTTTTATTTTATGCATGATTATTAAGAGCATGAGAGAGAAAAGGTAAATTTGACTCGGAAAAATGTATTATTGGTGAGGGTTAATCCAGTTGAGCTATTTGAAATCCTAAAAGATGATGCTGTTCAAGTGCTGCACTCAATATGCCAACAAATTTGGAAAACTCAGCAGTGGCCAGAGGACTAGAAAAAGTCAGTTTTCATTCCAATCCTAAAGAAAGGCAATGTCAAAGAATGTTCAAACTATCACACAATTGCACTCATCTCACACAATTGCACTTTGATAGCAAAGTAATGCTCAGAATTCTCCAAGCCAGGCTTCAGCAGTACATGAATTGTGAATTTCCAGATGTTCATGCTGGATTTAGAAAAGCCAGAGGAACCAGAGGTCAAATTACCAATATCCACTGGATCATCAAAAAAGGAAGAGAGCTCCAGGAAAACATTTACTTCTGCTTTATTAACTATGCCAAAGCCTTTGACTGTGTGGATCATAATAAACCATGGAAAACTCTGAAAGAGATGGGAATACCAGACCACCTAACCTGCCTCCTGTGAAATCTGTATGCAGGTCAGGAAGCAACAGCGAGAACTGGACACGGAACAGCAGACTGGTTCTAAACCAGGAAAGGAGTATGTCAAGGCTGTATATTTTCACCCTGCTTATTTAACTTCTACACAGAATACATCATGAGAAACATTGGGCTGGAAGAAGCACAAGCTGGAATCAAGATTTCCGGGAAAAATATCAATAACCTCAGATGTGCAGATGACACTATCCTTATGGCAGAAAGCAAAGAAGAACTAAAGAGCCTCTTGCTGAAAGTGAAAGAGAGTGAAAAAATTAACTTAAAACTCAACATTCAAAAAACTAAGATCATGGCATCCAGTCCCATCACCTCATGGCAAATAGATGGGGAAACAGTGGCTGACTTTATTTTGAGGGGCTCCAAAATCACTGCAGACGGTAACTGCAGCCATGAAATTCAAAGAGGCTTGCTTCTTGGATGAAAAGCTATGACCAACCTAGACAGAATTAATGCTTTTTAACTGTGGTGTTGGAGAAGACTCTTGTGAGTCCCTTGGACTACAAGGAGATGCAGTCAGTCAATCCTAAAGGAGGTCAGTCCTGAATATACATTGGAAGGACTGATGCTGAAGCTGAACCTCCAGTACTCCAAATACTTTGGCCACCTGATGCGAAGAACTGACTCATTGGAGAAAACCCTGATGCTGGGAAAGATTGAAGACGGGAGGAGAAGGGGACAACAGAGGATAGATGGTTGGATGGCATCAATGATGTGATGGATGTGAGTTTGAGTAAGCTCTGGGAGTTGGTGATGGACAGGGAAGCCTGGTGTGCTGCAGTCTATGGGGGTTGCAAAGAGTCAGATATGACTGAGCAACTGAACTGAATGAACACATTAGACATAAATAATTACCATGGAAATGTAAATATGTTTGAGTAAATTTGAAAGAAAGCTACTTACTAAATTTGCATTCAATTTAGATACTGAAATTGTTTTTGTGACATTGTCTATAGAATAAATTTTTTAGAGGATGAATTTTTTTGTATTTAATGCTTGGATTATGAATGGGTAAAGTATTACAAATACTGGTCGTTTTGGAGGAGAAAAAAGTGATGCTATAAACTATAGGAAGGGCACATAAAAATTGCCATTTTGACCTATTAGTCTAATAAACAAATGTATGCTAAATAATTGTGATTCAGGATGAATAGACATACTTTCTCTCTTGCCATTTCCTGAGGACTATAGACTATATTGCTTGATTGTTTTAATTAATTTATTTTTGACTGTGGGTGTTCACTGCAGCATAGGCTTTTCTCTAGTTACAAAGAGTGGGGGCTGCTCTAGTTGTGGTGTGTGGGCTTCTCTTGTGGAGCACGGGCTCTAGGGCACACGGGCTTTAAGTTGGGGCTCGTTGGCTCAGTAGCTGTGACTCCCGGCATCTAGAGCACAAGCTTAGCTGCTCCATGGCATGGTCAGGAATTGAATCTGTGTCTCTTGCGTTGACGGGCATATTCTTTACCACTGAGCCACCAGGGTAGCCCTTTATTTTAATTATATTTTGAAAGCATAGAACATTTCATTTTACTGGGACATTGTGATACATGTGTCCAGACCTTTCAGTTACTCATACAAAGATAGCCAGTAAGTAGCACACAGAACTGGTCTTCATCTACTTAATAACAAATATTTGTTCAGTGGGAGTTATTTTCTACGCATTCAGAATATAATAATGAACAAAACAAAGTCCTTGACCTCAAGGGGCTTATAATCTAATAGGAGGGAACATAATAAACCAACAATCTATAGCAATAAACCAATGTATCTCTTAGGTAGATATATGTCATGTTAAGAAAACAGAATAGGGTAAGGACATGAAGGGGAGAGAGATTTACCATTTTTAGGTGGTTAAGGGAAGCAACTCTGATAAAGAATCACTTGACCAGAGATCCATAAAATGTGAGGGAATAAACCACATAGTTAACTGTTTGCAGGAAGTGTGTGTTAGGCAGAGCGGTATGCCTCAAAGCTTGGCATGCTTGAGGTTTATCAAAGAAGCCAGTGTAGAGGAAAGGAGGAGAGAACTTCTAAGAGTAGCCAGTAGCCTGATGATGTGGGGCCCTGTGGTTCTTATAAGGCCTTAGATCTTTATTTTTTTAATTTTTAAAAATTAAACATTTTTTATTTGGAGGATAATTGCTTTACAATGTTGTGTTCATTTCTGCCATACAGCAATGTGAATCTGTCATAATTACATATATATATATATATATATATATATATCCTCTCCTCTGAGCCTCCCTCCACTTCCCCTGTAAGACCTTAGGTTTTTATCTGAAGAAAGATGGGAAGCCTTTGAAGGATTTTGAGCAGAGTGACATGATCCATCTTTAATAGGATTGCTCTTCTTGCAGTGTGGAAATAGAGCATAAGGGCATAGGAGGGTACGAGAGATCAGTTTAAAAGCTGCTACAAGAATCAGTTGGGAGAAGGTGGTGGAAGCGAGAGAAGCGATTGTGGTGGCACTGGTAAGAGTTCTGAATGCAGCGGCATGGTCGTAGGATTTGATGATGCATGGAGCCTAAGGAGTGAGACAGGGACTAACCTAAGATCTGTTTTTCTCTGAGTTGCAGAACAGCACGCTTTGTCCCATTCCCTTTTGGTCTTGTTGGGGTGGTGGGAGGATAGAGCAAGTGGGCATGCAAGTGAGGGGCTGTTGAAAGTTCAACTTGGGTTTAATGCAGCTTTGCCTATGCTATGCTGATGGGTATGGTCCCCAAGATATAGGTTGTTCATTTACTTTCATCATTGCATTAAGTTTGCCATGCAAACTACCACCTTAAAAAGTTATTTTCAAGTGCTGGAGGTCAAAAGTCTAAAGTGAAGTTCTGTGAACTTTGGGTAGAATACTTTCTTGACTGTCCCTGGTTTCTGGGGGGCAGGAGGGCAGGCAATAATCCTGGTGTTCTTCAGCTTGTAGATTCATCTTCCCAGTCTCCTAATTACCTCTGAGGCTACCCTATTTCCAAATATAGTCATATCCTGGAGTACTAGGGGGATGCTAAGACTTTAACATACGTTTTTGGGGGAGTCAAACAGTCATAGCGATGATGAATCTTGCTGATGTCCACTGCAAACGTGAATATCCTGTAGCAATTATAGTGATTTTCTGCAGTTTTTTTCTCAACATTTTCTGGGGCTTCTGTCCTTCTCCCCTGACAAGTATCTTTCCAGATTGAGAATTATAGAGATTTAGTATTGTCCTCCTCTAACAATACCTTCTCTGAAGTTTGCTGGTGGGCTTTGTGGTCACACAGAATTTTCTATTCTATACCATTCAACATACCACTTTTGAAATCTTTTAAGTTTGGTGTGTAACTGCTTCTTTAGTAGATTGCTACTCCTTTTTATTAATTCCATTAGTTTTATGAGGAGGAAATATGTGGTCCAGCTTAACTCTGCTATGGTTACCTGGAAATTCAATTTCAAAATTTTGAGAATTGTATTTAAAAACACATAAGTTGTTAAGAGCTGTGAATAGTCTGAGATTTTCCCCCACTTTCAGACTGACAAGTCAGCTTAATGGTTTCATGCATGCTGGTAGAACAAATAAGTTTTTATCCTGGGTCAAAAACAATGCGATTTCTCATAGCAATAATAGTATCAGCATTTTACACCAGTTTCCCAGCCTCCATTTACACAAGATGCTGTGAACAGTCAGATGATAACCTGGAAACACCATGGATTGCACTGCAGGAGAGGAACCCTGACTTCAGGGAATCTGATTGTTCTCTAGTGGGCAGTTGCTCTGGCGAAAGATACTGTTTCTATCTGCCAAGGAAGCAAAATACCCTTTTTTTTTGCTCCTGAAGGGAAAAATATCTGTCTTTCAAGGCTATTTTAAAATTAAATCTCCTTGAAAGTCTGGGGAAAAAGGACAATCATTTCCTTGCTTGCAAGGCATTTGGAAATGTAAGAGTCTAATGAACAACTTTCCCATAGTTGTTATGAAGGGATGTTCTCTCATGAGAAGCATTTACCACCATGTTGCTCTGTTTTTTAGGAAATGTGCTAATATGCATAAAGTTTTACAGTGACAATATATGTGAATGCTGGTTTTAAAAAAATCTTTGTGTTGAATAATACTTCTGTGCCATGTATTGCATATGCATTTCATGTGTGTTTTTGGAAATGGTATTTTGCAGTAGATAGAGTAGGGCTTTGGAGACAGACAAGAATAAGTTTTACTGCTAACTGGACTGTTTCTTCATCCATAGGTAAATTAAAAAATCCTCAATTGTTTTCATACTTAATCCAATGTAATCCTTATAAAATCAGATTGGATTGGAAAGGCTTAGTATCTTGCCCAGTGTCATAGTGCTAACAGAAAATAGTCAGGATTCAAACCAGGATCTCTCCAACTCCCATTCCTGATTTGTTAACCACTCTATTATTACAAATCCATGGAGTATCTGGTATAATCAGTAATAGCTGTTTTACATATAGTAGTTAAAATTTATGGGAGATGCTTCATCAACAAATATTTAAAGTGTATTCTGAACAGCTCCTTAGAAACAAGACACAGTTGGGCTAAGGGCAGAGAAATAGAGAAATCAAAGCTGAGAACATCCCCCCAAAAGACATCTGTCATGGCAGTTAATGAAGTTGTTTTTAGAGGGAAATTTGATATAAAAAGTTGTCTTCCATCCAATCCTGGATGTTGTCTATTTGCTGCTGTGATTGTTTGACTAGGGTAGCCAGAAACATGGCCAATGATTTTGATTGATATATTTCTTGATTCATCTGGGCCAAAACATTGGGATGGAAGAAGGAAATACTTCTTTTATTTTGCCAGGCAGAAGGACAGAAATTTTCTGTTTCATTGGCTTGGTGTGGAAATGAATCCTGAGCCATACTTCCAGTGTTTTGGTTGAGTTTACTAACAAGATTGATAGTCCGCTTACATTTTCTCCTTTGCGTTCTTGACTTTGCAAGGTTTAT
This sequence comes from Madoqua kirkii, assembly GCA_006408675.1. NCBI lineage: Eukaryota > Metazoa > Chordata > Mammalia > Artiodactyla > Bovidae > Madoqua > Madoqua kirkii. The sequence goes on from SJYC01088786.1 coordinate 7,523, forward strand.
GTAACCTCTTTTGTGTGGCATTTTATTCTTTGATTTTGTTATTATATATTTCCTGGGTGTTAGTGATATGCAAGCCCTGCAGGAAATACCAGTTACGTAGGGTCTCTTTTCAGTAAATTTAAAATGAAAACTTTGCAAGATACTCTTTAGGATGGTAGGTGAATATACTTTTTTAGATTTATTTTTAAAGATGGGTCAGTGAATTCTCAAGTTGCATACAATCAGAGTCTATCATCTGACATTTTTACTAACCTTTAACATTTAATTTTGTTGGGTATTTTTTTTTTTCTCGTTATTGCTGGAGTTGATGCTATTCTGTTCTCCTTGTTAATGTTATAATTGACTGTATTGCCCAGATGTTTGAATAAAATGCTGTTGCCAATTATTCATAAATACTGCTACTTAAGGCTTAGGGAAGGAACATTGATATTAAAATGTTTGTCTGGAACGTGCACTTGACTTCCAGCATAATGTTAGATTTCTTTGCCCTGATTAGTGCTGGAGTTATCTTTTGAAGAATGCCAATTAAGTGCAAACCTGCCCTAGAAAATAAATACCTTTAACACCTTTGCAAAGGGGCACAGTCTATGGGAAAAACATTAAAGCATAAGACTGGAGGATTGCATTTTACCTGATGACTTTCTTCATTAAATTCTTAGTTTGAAGAAAATCTCTTAAACTTTTGTTAGCTATCTTATTCACAACGAGAGTACATGAACATCTCTAACCTGTTGTTTTGTAGTTAAGTAGTGTCTGACTCTTTCAGACCCCACAGACTACAGCATGCCAGGTTTCCCTGTTATTCACTATCTCCCAGAGTATGCTTAAGCTCATATCCATTGAATTGACAATGCCATCCAACCATCTCATCCTCTGTCATCCCTTTCTCCTCCTGCCTTCAATTTTTCCCAGGATCAGGGTCTTTTCCAATGACAGCTCTTTGCATCAGGTGGTAAAAGTATTGGAGTTTCAGCTTCAGCATCAGTCCTTCCAATGAACACTCAGGACTGATCTCCTTTAGGATGGACTTGGATCTCCTTGCAGTCCAAGGGACTCTCAAGAGTCTTCTCTAGCATCAGTTATCCAATGCTCAGCCTTGATTATGGTCCAACTGTCACATGCATACATGACTATTGGAAAAACCACAGCTTTGATTAGATGGACCTTTGTTGGCAAAGTAATGTCTCTGCTTTTAATATGCTTTCTAGGTTGGTCATAGCTTTTCTTAGCAAAGAGCAAGCATCTTTGAATTTCATGGTGGCAGTCACTGTCTGCAGTGATGTTAGAGCCCAAGAAAGTAAAATCTTTCACTGTTTCCACTTTTCCCCTGTCTATTTGCCATGAAATGAGGGACTGGATGCCAGGATCTTAGTTTTTTGAATGCTGAGTTTTAAGCCAACTTTTTCACTCTACCCTTTCACTTTCATCAAGACACTCTTTAGTTCTTCACTTTCTGCCATAAGGGTGGTGTCATCTGCTTATTGGAGGTTGATGTTTCTCTCAGCAATCTTGATTCCAGTTTGTGCATCATCCAGACTGGTATTTCGCATGATGTTTGCATATGTTAAACAAGCAGGGTGAAAATATATAGCCTTGACGAACTCCTTTCCCAATTTGGAACCAGTACATTTTCCATGTGTGGTTCTAACAGTTGCTTCTTGTCCTGTATACAGGTTTCTCAGAAGGCAGGTAAGGTGGTCTGGTATTCTCATCTCTTGAAAAATTTTCCACAGTTTGTTGTGATCCATACAGTCAAAGGCATTGGTGCAATCAAAAAAGCAGAAGTAGATGTGTTCTTGGAATTCTCTTGCTTTTTCAATGATCAAATGGATGTTGGCAATTTGATCTCTGATTCTTATTCCTTTTTAAAATCCAGCTTGAATATCTGGAAGTTTTCCGTTCATGACTGTTGAAGCCTGGCTTGCAGAATTTTGAGCATTAATTTGCTAGAGTGTGAGATGAGTGCAATTGTGCAGTAGTTTGAACATTCTTTGGCATCGCCCTTATTTGGGATTGGAATGAAAACTGACCTTTTCCAGTCCTGTGGCCACTGCTGAGTTTTTCAGTTTGCTGGCATATTGAATCCAGCACTTTCAAAGAAACATCGTTTAGGATTTGAAATAGCTCAGCTGGATGTCCATCATCTCTACTAGCTTTGTTCGTAATGATGCTTCCTAAGGCCTGCTTGACTTCTCATTCCAAGATGTCTGGCTCTAGGTGAGTGATCACATCATCATGGTTATCTGGGTCATGAAGATCTTTTTTGTGTATTTCTTCCGTGTATTCTTGCCACATCTTCTTAATACCTTCTCCTTCTGTTAGGTGTCACCATTTCTGTCCTTTATTGTGCCCATCTTTGCATGAAATGTTCCCTTGGTATCTCTAATTTTCTTGAACATATCTCTGCTGCTGCTGCTATTGCTAAGTCGCTTCAGTCAGGTCTGACTCTGTGCCCACCCGGCTCCCCCGTCCCTGGGATTTGCTAGGCAAGGACATTGGAGTGGGTTGCCATTTCCTTCTCCAATGCATGAGAGTGAAAAGTGAAAGTGAAGTCGCTCAGTCATGTCCAACTCTTCGAGACCCCATGGACTGCAGCCTACCAGGCTCCTCTGTCCCTGGGATTCTCCAGGCAAGAACACTGGAGTGGGTTGCCATTGCCTTCTCTAGTCTTCCCCATTCTATTATTTCCCTCTATTTCTTTGCATTGACCACTTAGGAAGGCTTTCTTGTTTCTTCCTTGGTATTCTTTGGAACTCTGCAATTGGATTGGTATACCTTTCTTTTTCTCCCTTGCCTTTAGCTTCTGTTCTTTTCCCAGCTATTTGTAAGGCCTTCTCAGACAGCCATTTTGCCTTTTTTGCATTTTGTTTTCTTGGGGATGGTCTTGAACCCTGCTTCCTGTACAATGTCATGAACTTCTGTCCATAGTTCTTCAGGCACTCTGTCTATCAAATTCTATACCTTAAATCTATTTGTCACTTCCACTGTTTAATTGTGAGAAATTTGATTTAGGTCCTAGCTGCTTGGACTACTGATTTTCCCTACTTTCTTCAATTTAAGCCTGAATTTTGCAGTAAGGAGTTCATGATCTGAGCCACAGTCAGCTCCCAATCTTGATTTTGCTGACTGTATAGAGCTTCTTCATCTTCAGTTGCAAAGAATATAATCAATCTGATTTTGGTATTGACCATCTGCTGATGTCTATATGTAGAGCTGTCCCTTGTGTTGCTAGGAGAGTGTGTTTACTATGACCAGTGTGTTCTCCTGGCAAAACTTTGTTAACTTTTTCCCTGCTTCATTTTGTATTCTAAGGCCAAACTTGCCTGTTACTCAAGGTATCTCTTGACTTTCTACTTTTGCATTCCAGTCCCCTATGAAAAAAGAACATCTTCTCTTGGTGTAGTTCTAGAAGGTCTTATAGATCATCAAAGAACTGTTACATTAATCAGATACATGCCTGTAAAATGTGTACACATTTATTATTAATTTTAATTCTTTAAAATTTTGTGCAATATTTAAGACATGCTAGTAAAGTAATGCTCAAAATTCTCCAAGCCAGGCTTCAGCAATACATGAACTGTGAACTTTCAGATGTTCAAGTTGGTTTAAGAAAAGGCAGAGGAATCGGAGATCAAATTGCTAACATCTACTGGATCATCGGAAAAGCAAGAGAGTTCTAGAAAAACATCTATTTCTGCTTTATTGACTCATGCCAAAGCTTTTGACAATGTGTTTATCACAATAAACTGGAAATTCTGAATGAGATGGGTGTACCAGACCACCTGACCTGCCTCTTTAGAAACCTGTATGCAGGTCAGGAAGCAACAGTTAGAACTGGACATGGAAAAATAGACTGGTTCCAGATAGGAAAAGGAGTATGTTGAGGTTGTATATTGTCATCCTGCTTATTTAACTTAAATGTAGAGTACATCATGAGAAATGCTGGGCTGAAGGAAGCACAAGCTGGAATCAAGATTGCCAGGAGAATTATCAATAACCTCAGATATGTGGATGACACCACCCTTATGGCAGAAAGTTCAGAAGAACTAAAGAGCCTCTTGAAAGTGAAAGAGGAGAGTGAAAAAGTTGGCTTAAAGCTCAACATTCAGAAAAGTAAGATCATGGCATCCTGTCCTATCACTTCATGGCAAATAGATGGGGAAACAGTGGAAATAGTAGCTGACTTTATTTTTTGGGCTCCAAAATCATGGCAGATGGTGACTGCAGCCATGAAATTAAAAGATGCTTACTCCTTGGAAGTAAAATTATGACCAACCTAGACAGTATGGGGTCATGAAGAGTCAGACACGACTGAGCGACTTCACTTGCACTTTTCACTTTTCATGCATTGGAGAAGGAAATGGCAACCCACTCCAGTGTTCTTGCCTGCATAATCCCAGGGATGGAGGAACCTGGTGGGCTGCCATCTGTGGTGTCTCACAGAGTCGGACATGACTGAATTTTCTTAGCAGCAGCAATGGCAGCAGACAGCATATTAAAAAGCAGAGACTTACTTTGTCAACAGAGGTTCGTCTAGTCAAGGCTATGATTTTTCCAGTGGTCATGTATGAATGTGAGAGTTAGATTGTAAACAAAGCCGAGCACTGAAGAATTGATACTTTTGAACTGTGGTGTTTTGAAGAAGATTCTTGAGAGTCCCTTGGACTCAAGGAGACCAGTCCTGACTGTTCATTGGGAGGACTGATGTTGAAGCTGAAACTCCAGTACTTTGGCCACCTGATACAAAGAGTTGACTCATTTGAAAAGACCCTGATGCTGGGAAAGATTGGGGCAGGAGGAGAAGGGGATGACAGAGGATGAGATGGCTGGATGGCATCACTGACTCAATGGACATGAGTTTGGGTAAACTCAGGGAGTTGGTGATGGACAGGGAGGCCTGGCGTGCTGTGGCTCATGGGGTCGCAGAGTCAGACACCCGCGAGTGACTGAGCTCCTGCAGTCCCCTCTAAATTTGGTGGTTTGAAACAACAGTGCTGCTCTCCACGTTTTTCTTCTGGCTGTCAATTTGGGCCAAACTTGATAGGGGGCATCATATCTTTACTAAATACCAGCTCGGGCTGGTTGAATGGAGGGTAAGTGAAAGTCAGTCAGTTGTGTCTGACTCTTGGCAATCCCCATGAATTGTAGCCTGCCAGTTTTCTCTGTCCATGGAATTCTCCAGGCAAGAATACTGGAGTCAGTAGCTGTTCCCTTCTCCAGGGTATCTTTCCAACTGAGGGATCAAACTCGGGTCTCCCCTGAGTTTCAGGTGCATTGTTTACCATCTGAGCTACCAGGGAAGCTGAAGAGTACTGGATTGGGTAGCCTATTCCTTCTCCAGGGGATCTTCCCAATGCAGGGATCCAATCAGGGTCTCCTGCATTACAAACGGATGCTTTACCAGCTGATCTACCTTAGCAGGTTCAGTTTCATCCAGTTGCTAGCTCTTTCTTGTGGCTAGCATGTTGGGACAAACCTTTGTCTGGGAACTCGGTCAGTACTATGGGCTAGGTTTCGGTTCCTGTTCACTTGGACCTTTCCGTGGACTGTTTACAATTCCTTACAGCATGGGGCTGGGTTCCAACAGTAAGTATGCCAAGAGAAAACTGGTCTCAGATATTGGTGCAGTGTTGCTTTTGCTATGTTCTATTTTTCAAGTTTTGGCAGATTTTCCATTTCAGTGAGAGGAATGTAAAAACAACTAAAGCACATCCTATAGATGATTTCTAAACTGCTGATACTATATCATGCAGTTCCATATGGCTGAGTGACTAAACAACAACAACAACCATAAATAGCATCCCCAATGTTCAACTCTATTTTTTTCCTTTAAAAACATGAATTATCACTTGATATTCTCCATCTTGGGCTTCTCTAGTGGCTCAGTGGTAAAGAATCCTCTGGCCAATGCAGGAGACTTGGGTTCAATCCCTGGGTTGGGAAGAATAAGATGAATGTATAGCAAACAATAGAATGGGAAAGACTAGAGATCTTATCAAGAAAATTAGAGATACCAAGGGAATTTCCTGCAAAGATGGGCTCGATAAAGGATAGAAATGGTATGGACCTAACAGAAGCAGAAGATATTAAGAAGAGGTGGCAAGAATACACAGAAAAACTGTTCAAAAAAGATCTTCACAATCAAGATAATCACAATGGTATGATCACTCACCTAGAGCCAGGCATTCTGGAATGTGAAGTCAAGTGGGCCTTAGAAATCATCACTATGAACAAAGCTAGTAGGTAGTGGAGGTGATGGAATTTCAGTAGAGCTATTTCAAATCCTGAAAGATGATGCTGTGAAGGTGCTGCACTCAATATGACAGCAAATTTGGAAAACTCAGCAGTGGCCACAGGATTGGAAAATGTCAGTTTTCATTAAAATCCCAAAGAAAGGCAATGCCAAAGAAAGCTCAAACTACCACACAATTGCACTCATCTCACATGCTAGTAAAGTAATGCTCAAAATTCTTCAAGCCAGGCTTCAACAATATGTGAACTGCGAACTTCAGATGTTCAAGCTGGTTTTAGAAAAGGCAGAGGAAACAGAGATGAAATTGCCAACATGTGTTGGATCATCAAAGAAGCAAGAGAGTTCCAGAAAAACATCTATTTCTGCTTTATTGACTATGTCAAAGTGTTTGACCATGGATCACAACAAACTGTAGAAAATTCTGAAAGAGATGGGAATACCAGACCACCTGACCTGCCTCCTGAGAAACCTGTATGCAGGTCAGGAAGCAACAATCAGAACTAGACATGGAACGATAGACTGGTTCCAAATAGGAAAAGGAGTACATCAAGGCTGTATATTTCACCCTGCTTATTTAACTTATTGCAGAGTACATCATGAGAAATGTTAGGCTGGAGGAAGCACAAGCTGGAATCAAGATTGCCAAGAGAAATATCAATAACCACAGATATGCAGATGACACCACCCTTATGGCAGAAAACAAAGAAGAACTAAAGAGCCTCTTGATGAAAGTGAAAGAGAGAAAAAGTTGGCTTAAAGCTCAACATTTCGAAAACAAAGATCATGACATCTGGCCTCATCACTTCATGGCAAATAGATAGGGAAACAATGGAAAAAGTGACAGAGTTTATTTTGCGGGGCTTCAAAATCACTGCAGATGGTACTGCAGCCTTGAAATTAAAAGATGCTTACTCCCTGAAAGCTATGACCAACCTAGGCAGCACATTAAAAATCAGAGACATCACTTTGCCAACAAAGGTCCATCTAGTCAAGGCTATGGTTTTTCCAGTAGTCATGTATGGATGTGAGAGTTAGACTGTAAAGAAAGCTGAGCACAGAAGAATTGCTACTTTTGAACTGTGGTGTTGAAAAAGACTCTTGAGAGTCCCTTGGACAGCAAGGAGATCCAACCAGTCCATCCTAACAGAGATCAGTTCTGAATGTTTAGTGGAAGGATTGATGTTGAAGCTGTAAGTCCAATACTTTGGCCACCTGATGTGAAGAACTGACTCATTTGAAAAGACCCTTATGCTGGGAAAGATTTAAAGTGGGAGGAGAAGGGGACGACAGAGGGTGAGATGGTTTGATGGCATCAATGACCATCATCACCATCATCATCATCATTCATCAACTCAATGAATATGAGTTTGGGTAAACTCTGGGAGTTAGTGATGGACAGGGAGGCCTGGTGTGCTGCAGTCCATGGGGTTGCAAACAGTCAGACATGACTGAGTGACTGAACTGATAGCAAACTGTAGCACTTTTCACATTAAACACGTTTAATGCAGGCGACAACTTTCTCCCTGAAATTCTGGAAGATTTGGCTGATTTACAAATCCTTTTGATGTCCTTGAATAACCTCGATGGCTTGGCATATATGTTTTAGTGAAGAATAACTTATTATAAGTGTATGAAATAAATTGCAGGACCTAGTGCCACTGGGCCACACAAAAGCTTAGATAAGCAAAATGGAATTATTGTCAGGAGCCAAAGCAGCGGTTCTTACTAACGTATATAAAGGTTTTTAGTGTTTCTCTGAGGCCATAGAGTCTCTCAACTGTCTTTCTTCTATATGTTTGCTTCATTCTTTATCTTCATAACAACTTCGACCCACATGGTTTCCCACCCACTGTATAAGATACATAGTATATTTGGACTGTGCATTCCAAATACTTCAAAGGAACAATTACTTTATATATGACTAAGAAGAAATATTGTCGAGTATGATGCACAAGCTTTTGTGAAATGCGTTCTGATTTTATAAATTATAAAATGTGCAAAAATCTGCATCTTAGCATCAGTGAAAGAAATGTGATACTAAAATGTCTGGTGTCTAGACACTAAATTGTTGGAGAGAGTGTCAACTAAAAGAAAAATGCACAAGCTGCAAGTTGAGAATTGTTTTATTCTGTGGACTTTCTGAGATTTTAAGCCTGGAGGCAGTCTCTCAGATAGCTCTGCAAGACTACTCTGAAGAGACAGAGGAGAAGCCAGAATATAGTTGTTTTGCAGCAAAAACCAGGTAGTAGAAATATAAAAACACTAGTGTTAAAACCAGATATCTCAAGTTAATGAATTTAGCAGTTTTCTAAGTATGGGGGAGGAGGGAGCTTATGTGGTGGCTCAGATGATTAAGACTCTGCCTGCAACGGGGGAGACCTGAGCTCAGTCTCTGGGTTGGGAAGATTCTCTCTCTGAGGGCAAGACAACCCTCTCCAGTATTCTTGCCTGGAGAATCCCATGGACAGAGGAGCCTGGATGTGACTTGTATAGATCATTTCTTTGATATGCATTTTAGGGCAGCTATCCAGTTCTTTTTCATTCTGAGTGCCTTCAGGGCTCTCTGTTGGGGACTGTAGGAGCTTGAAGCCTGCAACATCCTTTATTGATAGAGCAGCAGCATTTGTCATTCACATGGGAGAATCTGAGTGAATCAGACCAATCAGTGGAGCCTGTTTCAACTGGGATATCTACCCCAGCCTCTGTCATTCATGGCAAAAGATGCTAAAAGAAAGTTCTTAAGCAAGGGGTGGTTGTTGGGGGACAAGAATTTAAAAATTTTCTTGTGTATACTGTTATTTAACATTTTTATGGCAACACAAAGCATTTCCATACTTTAGCTTTTTTGTGGTTTTGAATTGCTGTGAAATGCAAGTTGAAAAGCCATGAAAGCAAAAACATGATGTATATATTAAATGACTGTTAATTTAAAAATGAAAAAAAAAGCCTTTAAATGTTGAGAATTCCATTATGGGACACAGCTGTGTTTCAAATTTGCCATTTAGTTGAGGTTTTAGGTATGATTTACTGAATTTTTAATGAACTTTTAATTGAGATAGTTTAGACTTATAGAAGAACTGCAGAAAGATAGAACAGAAGACTTGGATGCCCTTCATTCAGCATTTTCTTAGTCGGTGTTCTCTTTCCTTCTGGGTTCTGCTGGCTGGTCTAAGAGTTAAATTGACATGAGACAGATTCAGAGGAGAAAATCAAACAAAAGTTCTTTAACACGTATATACAAGAGAGACCCAGGACTGAATAGCTTGCTAAAGTGGCTGAAATTCTCACCTTGGTTGACATTTTTAGTTCATAAAAAGAGGAAGATGAAGGTAATGGTTTGGGACTGCAAAGGAGAGGAAGGCAATTTGCGTGGAGATGGAAAGAAAATTGTTTGGTAAACAGATGTTTGCTGGGCCTGCAAAGACAACACGCACAGAGAAAATTTTGACAAACTGTGCCAGATTCCTCCCTGGCTACCACATCTACTGGGTTGGTGAAAAAGTTCCTTTGGGTTTTTTCATAAGATGGTATGGAAAAACCCAAAGGAACTTTTTGCTGACCCAATATACTTATCCATACTGATAGCGCCCTTCCTGGAAGGGCTCACCATCTAAACTCAGGCAGTTAGGGGGAAGGTCAGAGATTCTTCCTGAGTCTTTTATGCCTTGATTGTTTTCAGCTTGAAATAAAATTCATATTTTATTAAAATAATAAAATTCATCCCAGAAGATATTCTGGGGTGGCAAGTTTTGCTCCCCTACCTCAGTCTCTACTGTAACCACAGAGGCAATGATCAAAACTAAGAGACTGAACTAGGAATAATACTGTTAACTAACATACAGAACATACTTGCATTTCACCAGCTTTCTAGTAACGCTCTATTTCCATCCCCAGCAGAACCCAGGATGGGTTCTGCATCACATTTAATTGTTCTGTGTATTTTAAGCTCATTGAAGAGCTGACTCATTGGGGAAAACTCTGATGCAGGGAAAGATTGAGAGCAGGAGGAAAAGATGTGGCACAGGATGAGTTGGTGGGATGGCATCACCAACTCAATGGATATGAGTCTGAACGAACTCCAGGAGATAAGGAAGGGGAATCCTGGTGTGCTGAAGTCCATGGGGTCACAAAGAATCAGATATGACTCAGTAACTGAACAACAATAATCTGTATTTGTTCCTCAGCTTTTCTTGTGTAACTTTGACCAAAACTCTTCACAGTTGTTGGTCAAGCAGAATGTCCCTCAGTCTAAGTTGAGAGGATGATTTTACAGAGCTAGAATGTGATGATGCATAACTGAGAACACCACAGAGATATCAGGACATAGTATTGGGTCCCTAATATCTACATATTAATAGTGATGTTTTGTCAAGATTTTCTAATACACAAGTAAATATTTCACTCTTGAAATTACTGAATGTTTGGGGGGAGATGCTTTGGGTCTAATACCCTGTTTCCACCATGCAAATCTGTCCCTATGGTCTTTGATATACTACTATCCTTTTTCTTCTTTACACCAGAAGATGCTCTAGGCTTAATCTTCTAATCCCTAACCTTGAAATCCACCAATAATCTAAGAAGACTTGCTCCTTGTGTTGAAGGATGGTATGTGGAAATCAGGATTTGAGTACTCAGATATGCTTTTACTTGTTTTGTAGCTTCGAATGCCCCTTAGTAAATATATCTTTCCAGCTCTCTGTGTATAAAAACCCATCTATACACACACTTGGATTTCTCTTTCTCTGTCTCTGTCTTAAAAAATGATAATTTGACTACAGTCCAGTACCACCAGTTTCATTACAAGAGAACTATTATTAAAAATGTTTTCTGCATTATATATGGAAAATAGAGCTTGTAAAATATTTATACTTTGGGATTTATTTGGGCTCCTTTGTTGAGGCTTATGGCTTCCCTGGTGGCTCAGATGGTGAAGAGTCTGCCTGCAATGCGGGAGACCCAGATTTGATCCCTGGGTTGAGAAGATTCCCTGAAGAAGGAAACAGCAACCCACTCCAGTATTCTTGTCTGGAAAATCACATGGATGGAGGAGCCTGGCAGGCTACAGTCCGTGGGGTTGCAAAGAGGTGGACATGACTGAGTGACTTCACTTTCACTTTTATTGAGGCCTAACTATTGCCAGGAGAAATATCAATAATCCCAGATATGCAGATGACACTACCCTTATGGCAGAAAGTGAAGAGGAACTAAAAAGCCTCTTGATGAAAGTGAAAGTGGAGAGTGAAAAAGTTGGCTTAAAGCTCAACATTCAGGAAACAAATATCATAGCATCCGGTCCCATCACTTCATGGGAAATAGATGGGGAAACAGTGGAAACAGTGTCAGACTTTATTTTGGGGGGCTCCAAAATCACTGAAGATGGTGACTGCAACCATGAAATTAAAAGATGCTTACTCCTTGAAAGGAAAGTTATGACCAACCTAGATAGTATATTCAAAAGCAAAGACATTACTTTGCTGACTAAGTTCGGCAAGGCTATGGTTTTTCCTGTGGTCATGTATGGATGTGAGAGTTGGACTGTGAAGAAGGCTGAGCTCTGAAGAATTGATGCTTTTGAACTGTGGTGTTGGAGAAGACTCTTGAGAGTCCCTTGGACTGCAAGGAGATCCAACCAGTCCATTCTGAAGGAGATTAGCCCTGGGGTTTCTTTGGAATAATGATGCTAAAGTTGAAACTCCAGTATTTTGGCCACCTCATGCAAAGAGTTGACTCATCGGAAAAGACTGGGAAGGATTGGAGGCAGGACGGGAAGGGGGCGACAGAGGATGGCTGGATGGCATCATCGACTCAATGGACACAAGTCTGAGTGAACTCCGGGAGTTGGTGATGGACAGGGAGGCCTGGTGTGCTGCGATTCATGGGGTCACAAAGAGTCGTACACAACTGAGCGACTGAACTGAATATTTTATTTTAGTAAATAATCTGTATGTACTTGAAAAGAATGTGTGCTTTGTTTTTAGAGTTCTCTATATATCTAAAAACATATTAGTGTGTTTTTCAGATAGTCCATATATTTGGATTTTTTTGTTGTTTGCTATTTGATTTCCAAGTGTAATATATTACAGTGATTCTTGAAGTGTGGTTCCTGGACCAAAAGCAGTAATATCACCTGGAAGCTTGTTAGAAATGCATATTCTTGGGCCTCACTCGATGCGATTTTTTTTTCTTCTGCAGATGATCAGCTCTTTCTCTCTGAAAGGCTCTAGAACTTTCCATTTGTTTGATGTCCTATTTGTCTTACTTGGGTTCTTTTATCTCTCATAGATGGCACTCTCTGAGCCCTTTTGATCTGAGTCCTTTTACCCCTCTTTAATCTGGGACTTTTATCTCTATTACACTTTACCCCTTTAATATTTTACTTTGCTTCTTTTGTGACTCTTATATCTGTATTTTGGCTTATGTGTTGTTTCCAAATTCTTTAACTATGGAAGAAAAAAAAACCTATTTATTCTTTTCTGTTATTTTCTCAGTTTGTTTTCAGCTCTCTAAGTTGATTTTTAAAAATAAAAACATTCATCTTACTGCTTAAATTATATACTGTTTCATTATTTCAAATATGATATTTTTCATCATTAATATTATACTTGGCCTACTTGTGATTATTCTTTCTCCCTTCAAATTGTCAATAACTTTTTGAATATCACTCTAGAATTTTTCAATTCAATTTCATGATCTTCCTGACAATAATTCTGCTGAAGATTTTATATGTTGCAAATTCATATGGTTTCACTTGAGATCATTTTAAGCTTCAGTTATCTAATTATTTTGTGTGCTTATTTGGGGGTACCCTTTGTCTATGTGAATTTGAGGATAGCCAAAAACTCAGGATTTTATCTCTTATTCTGGGAGACTGTTAGGACGGGTGAGATGAGAGGACATTGGTTACTATGGACCTGTATATGGAATAACCACACCAGAACCAGCTTTACTCTTTGACAGAGGAACAACACTGGGCCGCAGAGACTCCCTAGGCTTCATTCCTTCAGCCCTGGGAGCCTTGAACAGGAAAGAAAGAGTGGAGGAGGAACGCAGGAGGCAGTTGGTCAGGTCTGTCTTGTTTGCATCAGCTCCTAGCTCTCCTAGCTACTTAGTTCCCTCCCTAACCAGCACCAGAGGTGAGAGCTGTTGCTGCTAATTTCTGTGAATGTAGACAGAATGGTGGTTGTCCAGGGCAGCACAGGGAGAGGAGGAGTACACAACTGAGCGACTGAACTGAATATTTTATTTTAGTAAATAATCTGTATGTACTTGAAAAGAATGTGTGCTTTGTTTTTAGAGTTCTCTATATATCTAAAAACATATTAGTGTGTTTTTCAGATAGTCCATATATTTGGATTTTTTTGTTGTTTGCTATTTGATTTCCAAGTGTAATATATTACAGTGATTCTTGAAGTGTGGTTCCTGGACCAAAAGCAGTAATATCACCTTGAAGCTTGTTAGAAATGCATATTCTTGGGCCTCACTCGATGAGATTTTTTTTTCTTCTGCAGATGATCAGCTCTTTCTCTCTGAAAGGCTCTAGAACTTTCCATTTGTTTGATGTCCTATTTGTCTTACTTGGGTTCTTTTATCTCTCATAGATGGCACTCTCTGAGCCCTTTTGATCTGAGTCCTTTTACCCCTCTTTAATCTGGGACTTTTATCTCTATTACACTTTACCCCTTTAATATTTTACTTTGCTTCTTTTGTGACTCTTATATCTGTATTTTGGCTTATGTGTTGTTTCCAAATTCTTTAACTATGGAAGAAAAAAAAACCTATTTATTCTTTTCTGTTATTTTCTCAGTTTGTTTTCAGCTCTCTAAGTTGATTTTTAAAAATAAAAACATTCATCTTACTGCTTAAATTATATACTGTTTCATTATTTCAAATATGATATTTTTCATCATTAATATTATACTTGGCCTACTTGTGATTATTCTTTCTCCCTTCAAATTGTCAATAACTTTTTGAATATCACTCTAGAATTTTTCAATTCAATTTCATGATCTTCCTGACAATAATTCTGCTGAAGATTTTATATGTTGCAAATTCATATGGTTTCATTTGAGATCATTTTAAGCTTCAGTTATCTAATTATTTTGTGTGCTTATTTGGGGGTACCCTTTGTCTATGTGAATTTGAGGATAGCCAAAAACTCAGGATTTTATCTCTTATTCTGGGAGACTGTTAGGACGGGTGAGATGAGAGGACATTGGTTACTATGGACCTGTATATGGAATAACCACACCAGAACCAGCTTTACTCTTTGACAGAGGAACAACACTGGGCCGCAGAGACTCCCTAGGCTTCATTCCTTCAGCCCTGGGAGCCTTGAACAGGAAAGAAAGAGTGGAGGAGGAACGCAGGAGGCAGTTGGTCAGGTCTGCCTTGTTTGCATCAGCTCCTAGCTCTCCTAGCTACTTAGTTCCCTCCCTAACCAGCACCAGAGGTGAGAGCTGTTGCTGCTAATTTCTGTGAATGTAGACAGAATGGTGGTTGTCCAGGGCAGCACAGGGAGAGGAGGGGGCTTCTTCCTCCAGCGGCCATTCACCCTACCCCACCCTGCAACATACCCAATTCAAGGCAGCGTTCATTCTTTCTGGGAGTTTGTCACATTTATTTGATCTCATGAGTTGTTGTTGTTGTTTTGGTTAGTTCTGGAATCTGTTTCCTTCCTGTTTCTGTGCATTCTTCAGAGTTGAATTTTAGGAAGAGATAGCAGCAGCTCCATGCTATCTCGCTCTCTTGGTGGGTCATTTAATTTGCACTAATATGAGAACTAAAACTATTTTGCCCTGATCTATCAATTAACTGGGGGCTTTCCTGGTGGCTCAGACAGAATCTGATCCACCAGGGAAGAATCTGCCTGCAATGCAGGAGACCCGGGTTTGATTCCTGGATTGGGAAGATGCCCTGGAGAAGGGCTTAACTCATTCCAGTATTTTTGCCTGGAGAATTCCATGGACAGAGGAGCCTGGTGGGCTACAGCTGCTGGGGTCGAACAGAATCTTGCACAACTGAGTGACTAACACATGAACTAATCACTGCTGGTGGAAGCCTGAGTGCTAACGGAGCCTATCCGTTTCCAATTCCTATCGACCAGCTCCTCCTGCCCTGCACTAACACCTATGATAGTGATTTTTCTTTCCTTCAGGGCTCAATTTTCTCCTCGTCACTCTCAGCGTTGGTAAGTGGCCAAGATTCCTGGTTGACAAGAGACAGATGAAACACAAGTTACCTTGCCCCAATTCTTATTTATTCTTGTTCTTGTCTCTCCTCATTCCAACCTTCCATTCACTTCTAGAGCTGAGTAGTTATTCCTGGGATTTCCCTAGTGGTCTGGTGGTTAAGACTTTACCTTTCAATGAGGGGGTGCAGGTTTGATCCCTGGTCATTGAGCTGAGATCCTACATGCTCTAGAGCCAGAAATCCAAAACAGAAACAATATTAAATAAACAGATTAACTAAAGACTTTAAAAATGGCCCACATCAAAAAAAATTTTTAGAGCTGAGTTTCCCTGAAATAACCTTTCCACTTGTTCTCTGGGTCCTATTTTCCTTGGTAGAATTTTTTCATATTTATCTTTTATATTATTAGCATTATTTTTGTTTTATAATGTTAGCATTTCCCTAAATTATATTTACATAAAAGCTTAAATGTATAAAATATGAATTTTAATGGTAATAATAAAAAATAGGTATAAAATGTCTTAGTTCTTGTTTCCAGGCAAAATAGAGCCTGAGCAAAAGCTTATGTGTGCAGCTTTGTTGGGACCAAACAAAGCCATCCGAGACAGGGAAGAAGGGTGAACAGATGCAAAGCTGTAGGTCACTGATGCTCACAGCTTTCATAGGGAAAATGTGTGCCCTGATGTCCTCTAAGGGCTCCACAAAGCTATTGTCCAACAAATAGTCTACTGGGAGCAAGGGAAGAGAATTTATCGACTGGATTTTTTCTGCTCATTTGTCAGTGTTTATCTTGCCTTGCATTCTCTGTCCTGCATCATTGATCATGTGCCTCAGCAGCAAGAGAGTACATCCAAGGTGGAAGCTGAGGTGCCTGGGGAGAGGTGTGGAGAGGTAGGGGTGACTTGTGCCAAGACACACTTAATACTAGGAGTTGTTACCTCAGAGGGTCCCCTGTCTACACAGCAGGACAAGGATGTCCCACATACTGAACCCCAACAACAGTATATAACAGGCACAAAGAATGTGAGATTGAGTACCCAGGTATTCACCATGCAGATTGAGCAGAAGAATAAAACCAGTAACATTGTAAGTTCCTAGATACCTTTTCTCCATTCAAACCCTCTTCTTCCCCTTTCCAACACTATCAATTTCAATTTTTGTATTACAATTCCAGTGTGCTCACTGCATTTTTTTCAACACATAGGTACATATTTTTAATCCAATATTGATCAATTTTGAATCTTGAACCACCTCTAAATAGTATGCTACTCCATATTTTTCTGTGATTTTCTTTTGCAATTGTTGAGGAAATATAGTTAAAAACAAAATCTCCTATCAACCCAGGAAACTTCTCCACAAAGGCAGAAAAGAAAGAAAACAATTTTATCATTGGGTAAGCATTCAAGAAGAGTTAGATATAGATTATAGGCAAGAGGTGCTATAAAATAATGTGAAGTGTCTTCCCAAGACTGTTGAATGCATTTACCTCACACTAATGGTGTGTCGTTCATTTTATTTATCATTACTTGAAAAAAGTCAGTTTTTTAAGTTCTTGCCAATCTGTGTAAATGTTCTCTCATAGATTTGACCTTCATATCTCTTATTAAAAATGCTATTGGGCATATTTTTACTTATTTATAAGATGATATTTCTTCTCTTGCTCCTCTTTTAATTGGTTGTTGATATTTTTCTTTTGATTTGCAACTCTTGTTTTCATTTATGCTCTATAAATTACAAAAATAATCTTCTAGGTTTGAAATTAGATTTTACACTTTCTTATACTTTCTGATGAAAAGAAATCCTAGTTTTAATGTGTCATGTTTATTTTTCAAACATTATTAAGGCTTTTATGTGTTAAAGAAAGTCATCCTTAGAGCGGCCTGAAGATTGTTGTTTTTCAGTTACTCAGTTGTGTCCAGCTCTTTGTGACACCATGGATTATAGCATGCCAGGCTTCTCTGTCCTTCACTATCTTCCGAAGTTTGCTCAGACTCATGTCCATTGAGTCAGTGATGCCATCCCACCGTTTCATCCTCTGTTGTCCCCTTCTCCTCCTGCCTTTAATCTTTCTCTAGCATCTGGGTCTTTTCCAATGAGTCAGCTCTTCACACAAGGTGGCCAAAGTATTGTAGCTTCAGCATCAGTCCTTCTATCAGTCCTGAAGATAGTCATCTATATATATTTTTTCTTTTTTCATCTATATTTTTTGAATTAAAGAGTTTGACATTTAAATCTCTGATATTCTAGAAATGATTTTTCTGTATGGTGTGAATTCCCATTTCTGTTTTATGTTTTTAATCAATCTTCCTGCATCACTGTTTCATTAATCCATTTTCCATCATTTAAACTCCTAGTGCATCTTTACTGATCAGCAGTATACATGATATACATCTGTCATATATTATATTTCCTTGTATATGAGTGTCAATTTCAGGGCTTTTTATTCCTGAGGGCCACATATTCA
>SJYC01088788.1:0-41031 GCA_006408675.1 Madoqua kirkii
CACAGTTTATTGTGATCCACACAGTCAAAGGCTTTGACGTAGTCAATAAAGTAGAAATAGATGTTTTTCTGAAACTCTCTTGCTTTATCCACGATCCAGCATAAGTTGGTGATTTGATCTCTGGTTCCTCTGTCTTTTCTAAAACCAACTTGAACATCTGGAAGTTCACAGTTCAGGTATTGCTGAAGCCTTGCTTGGAGAATTTTGAGCATTACTTTACTAGCATGTGAGATGAGTGCAATTGTGTGGTAGTCTGAGCATTCTTTGGCATTGCCTTTCTTTGAGATTAGAATGAAAACTGACATTTTCCAGTCCTGTGGCCACTGCTGAGTTTTCCAAATTTGCTGGCATATTGAGTGCAGCACTTTCACAGCATCATCTTTTAGGATTTGAAATAGCTCAACTGGAATTCCATTACCTCCACTAGCTTTGTTCATAGTGATTCTTCCTAAGGCCCACTTGACTTCACATTCCAGGATGTCTGGCTCTAGGTGAGTGATCACACCATCGTGATTATCTGGGTCATGAAGATCTTTTTTGTATAGTTCTTCCGTGTATTCTTGCCACCTCTTCTTAATATCTTCTGCTTCTGTTAGTTCCATACCATTTCTGTCCTTTATTGAGCCCATCTTTGCATGAAATGTTCCCTTGGTATCTCTAATTTTCCTGAAGAGATCTCTAGTCTTTCCCAATCTGTTGTTTTCCTTTATTTCTTTGCATTGTTCATTGAGGAAGGCTTTCTTACCTCTCCTTGCTATTCTTTGGAACTCTGCATTCAAATATCTTTCCTTTCCTCCTTTGCTTTTCACTTCCCTTTTCACAGCTATTTGTAAGGTCTCTTCAGACAGCCATAAGTATACATATATCGCCTCTCTCCCACCCCTCTAGGTGTGCTGTTAAGATAATTTGGAGGGCAGTTTTAGGATTTCAGCAAAATTGAAGGGGAGAAACAAAGATACCCCTGTACCCCCTGCCCCACCTCCCGTACCAGAGTGGTACATCTTGTTATCACTGATGTGCCTACATCAAAACCTTATAATTGTACCAAGTCCATATTTTACATTACAGTTCATTCTTACTGTTTTACTTTGAGTTTAGACCAATATATTGATATAATTAAAAGTATCCACCATTAGAATGGGCTTCCTCAGTGGCACTAATGGTAAAGAAACCTCCTGCTGATGCAGGAGATATAGGATACACAGGTTCAATCCTTGGGTCAGGAAGATCCCCTGAAAGAGGGCATGGTAACCCACTCCAGTATTCTTGCCAAGAGAATTGCAAGGATAGAGGAGCCTGGTGGGCTACAGTCCATGGTGTTGCAAAGAGTTAGACATGACTGAAGTGTAATTAGCGCTCACGTACACAGTATTAGGACATCATACAGCATATTTTCACTGTCCTGAATATCCTCTGTGCTCTGCTGATAATGCCTCTCCTTCCCATCATGATCATTTCTTATTAAATTGTCAAACACGTGTAGCTGTGTGCCCTACATAGAAAAGAATGTGTGCCGGAATAATAGCAGCAACACCATTAACAATATACTCACTTCAGTAGTGTTGACTATGGGTTAGTCTCTATGCACGCGTGCTCAGTGGTGTCTGACTCTTCGCAGCCCCACAGCCTGTGTCTCCTGTGGCTCTTGCATTGCAGGTGGATTCTTTACCACTGAGCCTATGGGGAAGCCCATTAGTCTCTGTTCTAGGGTTTGACTCATCCAATTCATACAGTTCTGAGGTGGGCACTATCATTATCCCCATTCAACTGATGAGGCGACTGAGGTGCAAGGTAAACGAAATAACTCTCAAACTCACTTAGCTAGTAATGCAGAGCCCAGAAATGGGCTGTAGATAGTAGATGTATACTGAAGACATAATGAATTAATAATTAGGTAGCTGTTTAAAGAAAAACTTAAACACAAAAGTCTTGGAAACTTTACATCTAATACTAATGCATTTTCCTTTGTTTGGGCTGTATAATTGTGGAGACTGTTATACTATATCTGCATTAAAGGGTTTTATTCATGTCTGTTTGGAAGCTCCTTAGTAGTGTTTCTGCCCTAAGACATAAAAGTCGACACATTTTACCCCTAGCAATTCTTTGGTTTTGTTGTCCTGTTTAAGTTGGATTGTCTTCAAAGGAAAGAAGCTTCTTCAGTATGCTGGCCATCCTTGTGTTTTACATGGAAACTTCCCCAGTGCTCTGAATATAAATCAGCTTTACCTGCAATGTGTGGCAAGTGAATTTGTAACTTCTGTATTAATGAAATACACCAAAGTGAAAGTCATTTTGAAACCTGGATTCTTCCTACCTTCTTGGCCTTTTATCTCAGGTCCTAAGATACTCAGAGCTTGTTAAGGTTAGAAGGGGCTTTGGATCACATGATCCAATCATCTTTTAGGAACAAGCAAGCTACCGTTCAGAGCAGCGCTGACACCCGAGGATACACCATAAATTAAGGGAGAGCAGAAATGAGGACAGGGCTGTTTAGAGATGAGGTTGACATGCCCACGACAATCAGAGACATGTTTGGAGAATAGCATGAGCTATTACCATCAAAAAAAAAAATACACCATTCTCTTGTTCAAGGAGTATAATTCATAGTAGGGAGAGGGAAATGCAGGAGTACAAGGTACTACATCACAGAGCAGACTGATAGCCCTCACAGGTGATATAGGCTGGTTTATATGAGATTACAGAGGAATAAGGGGAGCAGTGTGGCTGTACTCAGGAATGCTGCTCATTCATTTATTGATCATTTTTATTTAGCATATGCTCTAAGCACCAATGTACATGCTGGAAAATCAGTGATAAACAAAATAGATGTGCTTTTTCCTCATGGAACTTAACATCCTTGTTGAGATAGCTTGGTCTTCATTTATATTTGCATTTGTTAAACTTCAAATTTGTGTTTGTTTATAGTATTCAGTTATAGATCCCAGAATAGTATTTAAAAGTACATATTAATAAGAACAGAATGTAGTCATAAGCTTTGTCCCTATGAGCAATTTTATTCTTCATCTGTTTTATGTGATTTTTAATTGTGAAAGCTTTGCCTATTGCATTAGATTTTTCAAGAAAGCAGTTTTTGTTTGTTTTTTGTTTGACAGCTTAAATGACATAAATTTATTTTTTCACATTTCTGGAGGCCAGAAGTGTGATATCAAAGCATCAGCTGAGTTAGTTTTCTCTCCTCTTTGCTTGGCTTGTGGATGACTATCTCCTCTCTGTGTCTTCACATGATCTTCTGTCTGAGCATGTCTGTGTCCCATATTTCTACACTGTTAATAATGAAAATATAGAGAATAAGCAATGGCTATGCATTCAGAGCTTGTTATAGCAAGGGAGTCAGCCACCACCCTCACTTGAATTTGAGAGAGACTCAAAGACAGGCAGAGAACTGAGAAAGCTTTATAATAGAGGAGTAATAGAAGGCTTCATATGTGCCTTGATTGAAGGCCATTGGCAGGGGAGGCTGTATACAGGACACTCAATGTGGCTGGTTGGTGGGGTGTATTTGGCTTTCTGGAGTTGCCCCTGAGTTAGAAGTAGGTCAGAAATTAGAGCAGCATTGTTAACATGGTCATTTTGCGGCCAATTTGTTAGGGGTTATTGTTTGGCTTCCTGGAATGGTTGTTAGAGATAGTAGTCTGACTTCCTACAAGTCTGACTGGCAGAAAATAGGTTGGCTTCCTGGGATGGTTGCTACAGATTGTGGGTAGGAGTTCTTTTTTTACGTATAACCTAGCCACTAGTCTCCATCAAGAAAATGAATGCTTCAAAAAAAAAAAAAAATTAAGGGAAACAATAACACGTGGTGAAAAGATGAGAAGGATGTTATTTCAGACATGGTAGTTGAAGAAGACAACTCTGAAAATAACGTTTGAGAAGAAATTTGAATTATGTGAAGGAAAAAGCTATGAGACTTTGGGAGGTACATGGAGGAGGAAGGAGAATGTATCTGGTGGAGGACAAAGGAAAAGTAAAAGCTCAGGGCTGGGAAGAGCATGGAAAGTGTTGAAGAAAGTGAGGATCATTCAGAGGGAGGTAGGGCTGGTGAGCTAGTATTTCTTTTGTCCTTGAGATCTTACTGTAAGGTCATCAAAAGTCATTGCAATAAGGGACTTCTGTGGTTGTCCAGTGGTTAAGACTCTGTGCTTCAAATGCAGAGCGTGAGGGTTTGGCCCTGGTTGGGAAACTAAAATCCCATGTATTGTGTAAAATCCCCGCCCCACCCCTCAACCCCCCACCCCCCTGCAAACAAAAAAGAAAAGTAACTATTCTTTAGAATATAGGCATTGGCACTGGGGTGAGTTAGTTGCTTAAGGTCAGTTTAGTCACCATGTGAAGAAAAGTAGGTGATGGTTTGCTACTTCTGCTGCTAAGTTGCTTCAGTCGTGCCCGACTCTGTGTGACCCTGTAGACGGTAGCCCACCGGGCTCTTCCATTCTTGGGATTCTCCAGGCAAGAACACTGGAGTGGGTTGCCATTTCTTTCTCCAATGCATGAAAGTGAGAAGTGAAAGTGAAGTCGCTCAGTCGTGTCTGACTCTTAGCGACCCCATGGACTGCAGCTCACCAGGTTCCTCCTTCCACGGGATTTTCTAGGCAAGAGTACTGGGGTGGGGTGCCATTACCTTGGTCGTGTCCAACTCTACAAGCCCCATGGACTATAGCCCACCAGGCTCCTCTGTCCATGGGATTCTCCAGGCAAGAATATGGAATGGGTTGCTATTTCCTTCTCCATGGGATCTTCCTGATCCAGGAATAGAACCTGGACTCCATATTTGCAAGCAGTCAAATATGGAAAGCTAATGGTGAGGATTGGGTTGAGTAGAATACTCAAGACTAACAGGAAAGTGGAAAGAATGTTTCAGCATGAAGGAATAGTCTGAGTGAAACTGGAGCAGCAAAATAGTCCTGATGGGGGAATGGAGAGGAATCCAGATGGATGGGTGAGCTCGTGCTCTGGGTAATGGATGGCTGAAAAATTTTGCCTTATGCAAAATTGCATGGAGTATAGATTTTGTTAATTAGGAAATGAACATCTGTTATGGCAATAATGAGCAACTAAAACTTTGACTTAAGACATTTTCTTTGTAGTCGTTTGCTGAGTGAGAGAGGTAGAATTTGTTAGAGGGAATATAGGTGCTGAAGTTCTCCTTAACCGGTGTATGAGACATTCCTGAAAGAGTGGAAACAGAAGGAATCAAGGGAAGCATTGTTTTTTGTTATTTCAAGAATTCCAAAGGATGAGAAAATAATTCTACTGTGTGAGATAAATACAGCTTCGTATGTTTCAGAGAACTGTAGCAAAAACACAGCTCTTAATGTTAGCCATTGGTGCTGGGCTATGTGTAATTGTAAACGAAGCAATAAGATTCTGAATAATGTAAGAGACTCTTTCAGGCAACATTTGGCCTGGAGGATACAATGCCCATGCTTACAGATAGGAAGCTATAAATAAAAGCATCACCTCGTGCAGAAGAAAATCTGTAGTGGGAGGCACTGTACAGAAGTTAGAGGTCAGTTTCAAGGCACATTTATTTCCATGAGGTCTTTTCCTCTATGCGCTTTGCCATAGCTGAATTGGGACTGCAGATAAAATTTCGAGTCTTACTTTTCTCAGAAAATACTAGAGTTTTCCTCTGGCTAAAGCCCAGAGTATAATTTTTAAGCATATTTTAAAGCATATTCATGTCTTTGTATGTAAATCTTTGCTAATATTTTGGATTATTATTCCTTTAGGAAATGGTACTAAAAGGGAAATGAATGGGTCATTTCTCAATACTTTTGTTCCTAATACCTCTTGCATTATTCTCAAGAATGTAGGAAATTCAAGAGGTGGAGAGTCTTTTTTTAAAAATTCCTTTCAAATGCAAATATGGGAAGTTTAGACATGAATTATAGAAGCATATCAATGGCTGACACAGAATGAAATAATAGTGATCACTGGAGTGACTACTGATTTGTACAAGGGATTTTTAATCTGTTATCTTTAATCCTCAAAGTGGTTCTACAAGACAGATTTTTTTTTGGGGGGGCCACACCACGTGCGTTAAGGGGTCTTAGTTCCTGACCAGAGATAGAACCCATGCGCCCTATACTTGAAGCACCAAGCCTTAACCAGTGAACCACCAGGGAAGTTCCAGAGACAGGTGTTTTTATTCTCACTTGGCAAGTGAGGAAACTAAGGATTAGCCAAAGGTCTCAAAACCTCTACGTTTGAGTCTAGAATGTATGGTCTTAATCTGCAGACAAACAAAAGTAGACAATAGCATGAATAGATGGGTACACCCTAGTCATTCCTGAAAGGCTTCATCCTTAACCTCATAAAGAAATTATCCTCACTTTAAACACCCCAGGCATATTCCTCCCAGCCTAAAATATTCTGCTGAAGTGCTTTTTGTCACATTAATTTCCTAACTGTTCCCTTTGCTTCCACCTTGATCTGTGTCAACCCTAACATGGTAACCACAAGTTTATGTTCATTTAGTTTATAGCTCATTCTCTGGAGTAAATGCAGTAGTTTTGAAGTAATGATTTTGTTGCCGTCATAAAATATGTTTTACCCTGAACAACTAAACATTTTTTGGTATAACCTTCATACAACTTTGGCCTCCAGATATTTCTCCCTACTCTCTGGCTAAAGCCCAAACTGTCCACTAACAGCTGCTGACCTGCTGCAATACTTCCAGTGCCTTTGTCCCATGGTTAACCCAATCTGTTTCCCTGAAGTTTCTGGGGATTTGCACAACAAATGGTTCTGAGAATAATAGGGGTAGGTTTTCTCCTTTTGGAAGAAACGAAAGATTTTCTTCAGTTACTTTCAAGACATACTTTTTAACTCCACTGACCCTTATGGCAGAAAGTGAAGAGAAACTAAAAAGCCTCTTGATGAAAGTGAAAGAGGAGAGTGAAAAAGTTGACTTAAAGCTCAACATTCAGAAAACAAAGATCATGGCATCTGGTCCCATCATTTCATACGAAATAGATAGGGAAACAGTGTCAGACTTTATTTTTTGGGGCTCCAAACTCACTACAGATAGTGATTGTAGCCATGAAATTAAAAGAAGCTTACTCCTTGGAAGGAAAGTTATGATCAACCTAGATAGCATATTCAAAAGCAGAGACATTGCCAACTAAGGTCCATCTAGTCAAGGCTATGGTTTTTCCAGTAGTCATGTATGGATGTGAGAGTTGGATTCTGAAGAAAGCTGAGTGCTGAAGAATTGATGCTTTTGAACTATGGTGTTGGAGAAGACTCTTGAGAGTCCTTTGGACTACAAGGAGATCCAACCAGTCCATTCTAAAGGAGATCAGTTCTGGGTGTTTTTTGGAAGGAATGATACTAAAGCTGAAACTACAATAGTTAGGCCACCTCATGTGAAGAGTTGACTCATTGGAAAAGACTCTGATGCTGGGAGGGATTAAGGGCAGGAGAAGAAGGGGACGACAGAGATGGCTGGATGACATCACTAACTGGATGGACGTGAGTCTGAGTGAAGTCCGGGAGTTGGTGATGGACAGGGAAGCCTGGCGTGCTGCGATTCATGGGGTCGCAAAGAGTCAGACACGACTGAGCAACTGAACTGAACTGACCTGATTAACATTTGTTTTAGCTATAATTCAGCTAAAGACATATCGTCAGCAGTCTTTACAAACTCTTGACTCAGTAATATTAAAACAATGGTAAAAAAAGATTGAGGGCAGGAGAAGGGGTGGCATCACCAAATCAATGGCCATGAGTTTCAGTGATGGAGGAGATGATGAAGGACAGGGATGCCTGGTGTGCTGCAGTCCATGGGATCACAAAGAGTTGGATACGACTGAGCAAAGTCACTTATTGAACAGTTACTCAGTACTGGAACCTGAGCAGTTTCTGTACACTATTTCTTATAAGAAACACATGAGATATGATGAGATCCTGTGTTAAAAACAATGGTGAAAGTGAAGCCATTCAGTTGTATCCTCTGTCCATGGGATTCTCCAGGTAAGAATACTGGAGTGGGTTGCCATTTCCTTCTCCAGGGGATTTTCCCAACCTAGGAATTGAACCCGTCTCCTGCACTGCAGACAGATGCTTTAACCTCTGAGCCATCAGGGATACTAAAGCTTAGTTTAAGTAACTCCCAGAGTCACACACATGGTAAGTCATAGAGCTCAGTTTCTAAGCCAGATGATTTTAAAGCCTGAATCCCAAGCTTCTATGGAGAAGGAAATGGCAACCCACTCCAGTATTCTTGCCTGGAGAATCCCAGAGACAGAGAAGCCTGGTGGGCTGCCGTCTATGGGGTCGCACAGAGTCAGACACTACTGAAGCGACTTAGCAGCACAGAATGTGTATTTGTTCAGGCAAGTCACTCCTTAAAATAACTACAATTTCCGATTGAAGGCATAATTCAATTTTGCTTAATTGTTTGTTATGTAACCAGATGCTTAAATGCATAATAAAATTTCCTGTTTAGTCAACAAATTATATTTCAAATGGTCTTTTGTTGGCTCTTCTTACTCTGAGAAAACTTTTCTTTACGTAAAAATGATAGTGATCATAATATCTTTTCACAAATGAAAGGGAAAGAAATAATCTTACAGGGCCTTAAAGGTCATTCATTTGCATTTCAGTTAAATGTTTTGAGACCTCAGGACAATGTTTGAATACTTGTACAGCTTGAAAGTGCAACGTATGTTACTTAAATTAAGAAAATCTTCAAGACTATTTGACAGTATATTTGTCTATATGTCTTTTGGACTTTTTTTTTTGTTAAAAGATTTCATTGATTCTTTTCATAAAGGTCTTTATTAAATAAAACATGAGCCACTTTTTAAAGGCATTTTTTCATACTTTTATTGAGATTAAGCCAAATAACCAGCAAAACCTTAGCTAGTGAAAAAGGGGGAAAAAAAAAACCAAGCCCCAAATCTCATACCTGTGGATCCTTGCTATTAACCAAGTCCTTAATAGCTAAAGGGAAGCTTTAAATAATCTGTTGCTATTGTCTAAAGGTGGTTAAACAGTTCTATGCCATCTGCCTAGGATGTTGTTTGTTAGTTTTAGGTTACAAATTCTCCAACTAAATCTATATTTCAGCAATCTTCTTTTGTTCAATCTTTCTGTATGTGATATCATCATTAAAGACCAACAAAATGGCCACAGTCCTAATCATCTGCTGTGTTGTCATTATGGGGATGTGGTTGCATCAAAGCTGTTAAAGAATCAATAAACATTTTAAGTGGGCAGGGAGTGAGGGTTGGCATCTGTCCAAAATAGAGGATGGTTTTAATAGCTTTGGAGTAGATCCATTTTTTTCAAGCTCTTTTTCTTTTTTTCTTTCTTTTACTTCTCTTTTTCTTCAAACAGCTTTTTGTTACTGAAGAAACTGAATTATACTCAGGTAATAGACAACTCAAAATCACTGCAGATGGTGACTGCAGCCATGAAATTAGAAGATGCTTACTCCTTGGAAGAAAAATTATGACCAACCTAGACAGCATATTCAAAAGCAGAGACATTACTTTGCTGACTAAGGTCTGTCTAGTCAAGGCTATAGTTTTCCCTGTGGTCATGTATGGATGTGAGAGTTGGACTGTGAAGAAGGCTGAGTGCTAAAGAATTGATGCCTTTGAACTGTGGTGTTGGAGAAGACTCTTGAGAGTCCCTTGGACTGCAAGGAGATCCAACCAGTCCATTCTGAAGGAGATCAGTCCTGGGTGTTCTTTGGAAGGAATGATGCTAAAGCTGAAACTCCAGTAATCTGGCCACCTCATGCCAAGAGTTGACTCATTGGAAAAGACTTTGATGCTGGAAAGGATTGGGGGCAGGAGGAGAAGGGGACAACCAAGGATGAGATGGCTGGATGGCATCATGGACTCGATGGACGTGAGTCTGAGTGAACTCCGAGAGGTGGTAATGAAGAGGGAGGCCTGGCATGCTGCAATTCATGGGGTCGCAAAGAGTCCGACACAACTGAGTGACTGAACTGAATAGACAACTCACAAAATATAAGTGTTGGTAGCATTTATACTCTTCAGTCAATGCATGGGGAAACCACTTTTTGCACTCGTATTGGAGAATCAGAATGCTTTGTAAATGTTTACATCTGCTTGGAAAGTTGGAATCAGAATGTGTAAGTAGATTTCTTTTTTAAAGGAGGAGTATGCTCTTATACTTTTTGACACAACTGAGTGACTGAACTGAATAGACAACTCACAAAATATAAGTGTTGGTAGCATTTATACTCTTCAGTCAATGCATGGGGAAACCACTTTTTGCACTCGTATTGGAGAATCAGAATGCTTTGTAAATGTTTACATCTGCTTGGAAAGTTGGATCAGAATGTGTAAGTAGATTTCTTTTTTAAAGGAGGAGTATGCTCTTATACTTTTTCCATAGTTTTCCTTAATTCTAATTGGGAGGAAGGAAGAAAGGAAATATGGAGACTTAGTTACTTGCTTTATTAAAGTGACTTCTACTACAGAAGATGCTTTTATATAAGCTCAAAACAAGCCCAGAAAAAAGGTAAAATCAGAAAACATATTTAGAATTTTAGGTCACTAGCATATTTATCATGTGAGGCTGCACACATTAAAAAAAAACTGAGCTCTTTTAAGGATTTTCCTAAGTCCATTCACTGTTTTTTTAAACAACCAATTTTCCAAGAATTAATAATAAAGCAACATTTCCCCTCAGTGAGAAGACTGAACAGAGTGGAAGTATTTAAGCGCATGTTTACCTCCGAAAATATTCAATTTTAATCTCAAATCCAAATTAGTGGCATCTGAGGAACTGATTTAAAACAACAACAAATCTCTGTCTGTATTTGCGGGGCTGGCTGTGGCCTGTTTGCCCTCTCATCTGTACCCAGATCTGTTTCTCTTGCTTGGCAGTAGGGGTCAACATCCTCCAGGCTGATTCTTTTTTCTCCCAAGTGACGCGGGCTCCCAGTTAAGCCTAGCAAATGAGGGGCTGGAGACAGGGTTTAGATGGCAGAGTGAAGGAAAAGCCAGCGTCTCCTTGGCCTGCTCTCTCCCCGTGCCCACCCCAATCTGTCTCTGCCATCGGCTCTGTCCCCTCAGGGGTCCCCTTTGTGCCTGGCAGCTCACTGTTGCTTTAGCTAGTACTTGGTGATCAGCATCTCTGGACCCTGATTATATCACTTCCCTGTCTCTCCAGTGGAGGGTTGGGAGGGGTTTCTTCTATGCTAATGTCTGGATTACCTCATCATCCCCTGTTTGGCTTCAATCTTCCAAATGCCTCTGTAACTAATTATTTTATTAAATATATTCTGTTTTAAATGTTAGGAGTGGTTTCTGTCTTCTTGAATGGTAGAATGTGAAATTCTTGTATTTTTTTAAATGATTCTTTTGACTCATGTGTCTTTCCTAATTGATTTGTAGAATTCTTTTTCATATTCTGGATACTGATATTTTACTTATTAAAATAGTAGTATAAGGATTTGCCTTATGTAGAAGGAAATGGCAACCCACTCCAGTACTCTTGCCTAGAGAATCCCAGGGATGGGGGAGCCTGGTGGGCTGCCATCTAGGGGGTCGCACAGAGTCGGACATGACAGAAGCAACTTAGCATCAGCATCAGCAGCTCTGTTTTAATGGGTTTTAGTGAGACTTTTAAATCTACAAATTGACAGTAGTTGTTGGTTTTCAGTTCAGTTCAATCCCTCAGTTGTGTCCAACTCTTTGTGACCCCATGAATCGCAGCACGCCGGGCCTCCCTGTCCATCACCATCTCCCGGAGTTCACTCAGACCCACGTTCATTGAGTCAGTGATGCCATCCAGCCATCTCCTCCTCTGTCGTCCCCTTCTCCTCCTGCCCCCAATCCTTCCCAGCATCAAAGTCTTTTCCAGTGAGTCAGCTCTTCACACGAAGTGGCCAAAGTACTGGAGTTTCAGCTTCAACATCATCCCTTCCAAAGAAAACTCAGGGCTGATCTCCTTTAGGATGGACTGGTTGGATCTCCTTGAATTCCAAGGGACTCTCAAGAGTCTTCTCCAACACCACAGTTCAAAAGCATCAATTCTTCGGTGCTCAGCCTTCTTCATCACCATCTCCCGGAGTTCACTCAGACCCACGTTCATTGAGTCAGTGATGCCATCCAGCCATCTCCTCCTCTGTCGTCCCCTTCTCCTCCTGCCCCCAATCCTTCCCAGCATCAAAGTCTTTTCCAGTGAGTCAGCTCTTCACACGAAGTGGCCAAAGTACTGGAGTTTCAGCTTCAACATCATCCCTTCCAAAGAAAACTCAGGGCTGATCTCCTTTAGGATGGACTGGTTGGATCTCCTTGAATTCCAAGGGACTCTCAAGAGTCTTCTCCAACACCACAGTTCAAAAGCATCAATTCTTCGGTGCTCAGCCTTCTTCACAGTCCAACTCTCATATCCATACATGACCACAGGGAAAACCATAGCCTTGACTTCAGTTCAGTCACTCAGTCGTGTCCAACTCTTTGCAACCCCATGAATCGCAGCACACCAGGCCTCCCTGTTCATCACCATCTCTCAGACTTCACTCAGACTCACGTCCATCAAGTCTGTGATGCCATCCAGCCATCTCATCCTCGGTCATCCCCTTCTCCTCCTGCCCCCAATCCCTCCCAGCATCAGAGTCTTTTCCAATGAGTCAACTCTTTGCATGAGGTGGCCAAAGTACTGAAGTTTCAGCTTTAGCATCATTCCTTCCAAAGAAATCCCAGGGTTGATCTTCTTCAGAATGGACTGGTTGGATCCCCTTGCAGTCCAAGGGACTTTTTAGTGCCCAGGAACCTTATATTTTTACTAGGTCTAAGTAGTAATTCTCAGTCGTGCCCTACTGTTTGTGGTCCTGTGGACTGTAGCCCACCAGGCTACTCTGTCCATGGAATTTTCCAGCCAAGGATACTGGAGTGGATTGTCACTTCTACCATAGGAAATCTTCCTGACCCAGGGATTGAACCCATGTCTCTTAAGTCTCTTGCTTCTGCATTGGCAGGTGGATTCTTTACCACTAGTGTCACCTGGAAAGACTATATAGTTTGAGTAAATGAGGTCTATTAAAGACATTTTGCTTGCTGTTAATAGACTAGCTTCTAATGATAGATTGAGTTCTTTTTTTTAAGGGTACAAATAAGTAGGAAATGTATAAGTGATTTGTTGTTGTTCAGTCACTAAGTCGTGTCTGACTCTTTGCGACCCCATGGACTGCAGCACACCAGGCTTTCTCATCCTTCACTGTCTCCTGGAGTTTGCTCAGACTCACATCCACGGAGTTGGTGATGCTATTCAATCATCTCATCCTCTGTCACTCCCCTTCTCCTCTTGTCCTCAATCTTTCCCAGCATCAGTGTCCTTCTAATGAGTTGCCTCTTCACCTCAGGTGGCCAAAGTATTGGAGCTTTAGCTTCAGCCTCAGTCCTTCCAGTGTTATTCAGGGTTGATTTCCTTTAGGATTGACTGGTTTGACCTCCTTGCATTCCAAGGTACTCTCAAGAGTCTTCTCTAGCCCCATAATTTGAAAGCATCAATTCTTTGGCACTCCGCATTCTTTATGGTCTAGTGCTCCCATACATGAGTACTGGAAAATGATTGAGAACTTTATTGAACTAAATTTATCAGTCATGCAGTGCTTCATGAGTGCAAGTAATTTGTATCATGTATGGAAAGTGGTTAGGAGAGAAGTTTCTCAAATAAGATTACAATGTATATTTGCTGTGCTGTGTGGCTTAAGGAATCTTAGTTCCCTGACCAGGGATGAAAACTGGGCTCCCTGCAGTGGATGCAGAGTTCTAACCACTGGACCACCAGGGAAGTCCCTAAAATGTAAATTTTAATATAAAACTTTGAACCTAATATGTGTGTTTCCAGGTATTTCCTGTAATATCACGTTACTTTTTCCTAAGTATAATTAAATGATCATAGCTCTGTTTTAACACAATACACTTCATAATGTAATGTATTTCATTTTTATATTCCTACTGTAGCATAGCATCAGGAATATTAAATGCTATTATTGTTATTTTGGCAAGTGATATTTGAGTTGCAATTCTAGAGACTCTGACTTCTGGAGGCCTGATTATGTAACAGACACTTTCACTAAGGAAAGGAACAACTGAATAATTATGAAGAAGTTTCTCTCTCCTCTGTCTGTAGCATTTGTCAAGCCAAATTCCAACACGTTTACTCAAATAATGCAAAAAAATCGTGTATTGGCATTCTCAAAATTATATTGCTTTCTAAAAAGTGTTTTTTTTTTTTTTTTTAACAAACTCCAATTTGTTCTTATGTTTTTCTATTGGATTTGATGTAGTGAAAATTTCTTCTAGGTCATTTTTGGTGTCAAGTCTTTGGTTCAATTCAGTTTAGTCACTCAGTCATGTCGAACTCTTTGCGACCCCATGAATTGCAGCATGCCAGGCCTCTCTGTCCATGACCAACTCCCGGAGTTCAACTCAGACTCACATCCTTCGAGTCAGTGATGCCATCCAGCCATCTCATCCTCTGCCGTCCCCTTCTCCTCCTGCCCCCAATCCCTCCCAGCATCAGAGTCTTTACCAATGAGTCAGCTCTTCACACGAGGTGGCCAAAGTACTAGAGTTTCAGCTTTAGCATCATTCCTTCCAAAGAAATCCTAGGGCTGATCTCCTTCAGAATGGACTGGTTGGATCTCCTTGCAGTCCAAGGGACTCTCAAGAGTCTTCTCCAACACCACAGTTCAAAAGCATCAATTCTTCGGCACTCAGCCT
Source organism: Madoqua kirkii (assembly GCA_006408675.1). Classification (NCBI taxonomy): domain Eukaryota; kingdom Metazoa; phylum Chordata; class Mammalia; order Artiodactyla; family Bovidae; genus Madoqua; species Madoqua kirkii. The sequence goes on from SJYC01088788.1 coordinate 14,739, forward strand.
TCTTCACAGTCCAAACCTCGCATCCATACATGACCACAGGAAAAACCATAGCCTTGACTAGATAGACCTTAGTCAGCAAAGTAATGTCTCTGCTTTTGAATATGCTATAAAGTCTTTGGTATATTTATATAATTGGAATCATATGTGTATTATGTGACTCTGGCCATTGTCAGCTAATATGCTGATGTGACTCATCCAAAGTTTTGTGACTAGCTGGCAAGGGTGAAACTAAACCATCATGGTAAAGGTCAAGATTGTGGTTATTTTTAGAAAGAAAGTAGGGAGATTGAGAGAGGACATTAAAGGGTCTTGCATGATGTTGGCAATTATCAGTTTTTTACTTAGATGGTAGTATGGTGGATGTATAATTTGCATGATTTTTGGATGGGTATGTCAATAGAGAAATGTCAAGTCATAAAAATAGATTTGTTATTAAAAGATAACATTTCTATGGGAAAGGACTAATTAGGTTGAGGGTGCAAATTGTTAGCAAGAAAACATGAAAAAATTAATCTCATGGGAAAGATAAATATATAGTAAAGGTAGTCAATTAGTCATTTTTATAGCTATTATAAAAGACAAAAGTATTAAAAACTGAAATTACAATAATTAAGGGATAGCACAATTAGAAGATGTAAAATATGGTCTCAGAAGCATAAATACAGAAGAGAGTAAAAATGCTGAACTTTAGAATGGGGCCAAGTCATTCTCCATTTAAAATAGACTGTTACAGATATAGTTGTTATATGTAAGCCTCAAGGTTTCAAATCATTTACCATTTGCCTGTTGGACTCCATTCTTTATTTTTTCCCTCAGTTTTTCCCCCACTTCATCTGGTTATTTTTATTGACTTGCTTTACAACTTACTGTTTTCATGTTCTGTGTTCAATCTGTTTTATTTATCAGTTAGGTTTTTTATTTTATATACTCTGTTTTGCAATTTTCAGTTCTAGATTCTCCATTTGATTCTGTTTTGCAGCTTCCAATTTTCCATTAAATTTTTCCATTATTTTATCTATTTGTTTCATATTCTTTCTTTGATATATTTTAAAGTTTTTGCTAACTTTATTTTGATTATATGTTCATTTCTATTTACCATTTCTTTTTCAATTTTAGTAACATTTTCTTCTTTGCTGTTTTAGTCACTTTTAAGTTATGTGTTCAATGTTTATATATGTTGAGATGTAAAGAATCAGATTCCTGATATTACAGCCTTCCACCTAAGAGGATTCTTTCTTGGGCAGATAATTGAGACTGCTATCTCAATCCAAATCAAAATTGAACTGGATCAAGCTGAGTCCCTTGGACTGCAAGGAGATCCAACAATCCATTCTGAAGATCAGCCCTGGGATTTCTTTGGAAGGACTGATGCTAAAGCTGAAACTAGAGTACTTAGGCCACCTCATGTGAAGAGTTGACTCATTGGAAAAGACTCTGATGCTGGGAAGGATTGGGGGCAAGAGGAGAAGGGGACGACAGAGGATGAGATGACTGGATGGCATCACGGACTCAGTGGACGTGAGTCTGAGTGAACTCCGGGAAATGGTGATGGACAGGGAGGCCTGGCATGCTGCGATTCATGGGGTTGCAAAAAGTTGGACATGACTGAGCGACTGAACTGAAAGGAAAACCTGACAGTGTGTTTGAAGCAAGTTTTTGTTTCCCTAAGCATTGAGAAACTAAGAATTTCAGTCTTCCTCTAGAAGATTTTGACCTCTATCTTCTTATACTTTTATGACCTCAAAATACAGAAAAGGTCAAGTTGAATCTATAAACTATTGTTTTAGTTCTCAAGTTTTCAATTTGCCACACTATTTCTTTGATTATTCAAAGCTTTTCACTTTACATTTTCCCTGTTAGAGGCTCTATTCTTAGGTAACCTTGAAACTTGAACAAATCAGATCTGAGTCTACAACAGAAATTTCTTCATGTTCCATGGGAAAAATAATTGGATGTTACTAGCTCCCCTGAGAGAATTTCTCCTCTTAGAAACTTCTTAGAATTCTGCTTTGAATTTTATTTAATCTTACTCTTTGCTTCCACAGATTCTGAAGACCTTTTAAAAACATGTTTTGAACAATTATTTTTTTACAAGTTGTTACTGCAGGAGCATTGGCCTGCTGTGAAATAGCTATAAAGTCAAGTTTGTCTGGATTGATTATTTTTATTATCCTTCTTTCCTTCTTTGTAAGATTTATAGTTAAATAGTCATTTCTCTGGGAGAAGGAAATGGCAACCCACCCGAGTATTGTTGCCTGGAGAATGCTGTGGACAGAGAACCCTGGAGGGCTGCTGTCCATAGGATCACAAAGAGTTGGACATGACTGAAACGACTTAGCATGCATGCATGCATTGGAGAAGGAAATGACAACCCACTCCAGTATTCTTGCCTGGAGAATCTCAGGGACAGAGGAGCTAGTGGGCTGCCATCAGCGGGATTGCACAGCGTCAGACACAACTGAAGTGACTTAGCAGCAGCAGCGGCAGTCAATTCTCTAGTTCAGTTTTTACCATAGGTGTTATAACATACATTCTTACTTTACTCTTTTTTTTTTTTTCAAGAAACCGTCTTATTTTGTATTGGTATACAGCTGATTAACAATGTTGTGATAGTTTCAGGTGGATAGCAAAGGGACTCAACCATACATATACATGTATCCATTCTCCCCAAAACTCCGATCCCATCCAGGCTGCCACATAACATTGAGCAGAGTTTCCTGGGCTATACAATAGGTCCTGTTTACCTTGTTCTAAATGTCTAGACAATGAGAGCTGTCAAATTTTGAACAACTAACCATCACAAAACGTAATGCCCTAATTCAGTAATTGATTAATATTCTCATGTTTCTGTGGAGACTGGGCTTAAATGGAAACTTTGCTCTTGGATTCTGTGATAATAGTCAAATTAGGAGACTAGAGCTTGACTCATTGGAAGGCTCAGCTAGGCTCTGTTTTTGATAGTTCACTCACATGGTCAGTAGCTGATGCTTGTTGGGAGCTCAGCAAGGACTGTCAATCACATTCTTCCTGCGCCCTCAAGTTCCTGTAGTCTCCAGAGGTGCCCTCCTCAGTGAATCCTGTCCCTCAGTATTCACATTATTGAGTATTCCCCTGCCTTTGACTCTAAACTGACACTTTGCCTCAATTATTCTGCTCGATTATGACAAAAATAATGCCACATGGTTACTGAGGCAAAGTCACAAGAAGCCTTGCAGCTTCCATCTGAGTCTCTTAGCATGTTTATTCATGAGATGATGCTTCTTGGAATTCATTCAACATGATACGACAAGCTCCAGTCAGGTGAAGGACCATGAAAGAGCACTCAGGTTGATATTCCCTTCTTAGTTGACATTGAACTCCAGTTTTTGATCCGCTAACCCTTGAATCTCCACAAAGCCCTGTTCAACTATTCTCTTCTTATCTGCTTCTTTTACAGTTAGAAAATATTCCTATGGGGAAATGGCCTCAAATGTTAGCTTCATCTTTCTGGATACACCTCATTATCCAGGTCTCGGCCATGTAGGTTTTTTAATGCCTCAGTTCAGTTCAGTCACTCAGTCGTGTCCGACTTTGTGACCCCATGAATTGCAGCACACCAGGCTTCCCTGTCCATCACCAATTCCCAGAGATTACCCAAATTCATGTCCATTGAGTCAGTGATGCCATCCAGCCATCTCATCTTCTGTTGTCCCCTTCTCCTCCTGCCCCAGACCCTCCCAGCATCAGGGTCTTTTCAGATGAGTCAGCTCTTCATGTGAGGTGGCCAAAGTATTGGAGTTTCAGCTTCAGCATCAGTCCTTCCAATGAAGACCCAGGACTTATCTCCTTTAGGATGGACTGGATGGATCTCCTTGCAGTCCAAGGGACTCTCAAGAGTCTTTTCCAACACCACAGTTCAAAAGCATCAATTCTTCAGCATTCAGTTTTCTTCACAGTCCAACTCTCAGATCCATACATGACCACTGGAAAAGCCATAGCCATGACTAGATGGACCTTTGTTGGCAAAGTAGTATATCTGCTTTTTAATATGCTATCTAGGTTGGTCATAACTTTCCTTCCAAGAGTAAGCATCTTTTAATTTCATGTCTGCAGTCATCATCTGCAGTGATTTTGGAGCCCCCAAAATAAAGTCTGACACTGTTTCTCCATCTATTTCCCATGAAGTGATGGGACCAGATGCCATGATCTTAGTTTTCTGAATGTTGATCTTTAAGCCAACTTTTTCACTCTCTTCTTTCACTTTCATCAAGAGGATTTTTAGTTCCTCTTCACTTTCTGCCATAAAGGTGGTGTCATTTTCATATCTGAGGTTATTTATAATTCTCCTGGCAATCTTAATTCCAGTTTGTGCTTCGTCTAGCCCAGCATTTCTCATGATGTACTCTGCATATAAGTTAAATAAGCAAGGTGACAATATATATCCTTGACGTACTCCTTTTCCTATTTGTAACCAGTCTGTTGTTCTATGTCCAGTTTTTAATGCCTCATTAGCCACTTATTCATGATTATAAATCTTTAAATTACTTTATGCAGCTTTCTGATTTTTTTCTCTGCAGGAAGTTTGCATTATAACTGCAGGAAATAAAATTTTCCTATTTTTTAAAAACTTATACTGAACTTCTAACAAATCACATTAGGACAATCTGAAACCTTTTCCTCTACCTCATTCCACTACCATTAGCCATTCAACAGACTGTGTGGATCTTTTCTATTGAGTAGAGATAGGACTGTGAAGATGATAATAAAAGAAAAATTGTGATTTCCCCCTCTCGATTTTGTTCTCAGATTCCCTTTTCTTATAGTTTATACATTTTGATTTGGGGGCTTATGTTGGCAGGATGACAGATTTTTAATATCAAAATCATGTGAGAATATTTCTGATAAAACCTCGAAAACAAATCTTTCCAACACAATTGCTTGTATACTATGTAGGTCTTAAGTCCTTTAAGTTGTACCTTTGTGATATTTCATTGTATCTTAATACATTGCATTGGAATCATCTACTTACATTTCTAAGTCCACAGTGCAAGTAAAACTTCAAGGACAGTGACCATTCCAATTCATCTATCCCCAGTACCTGAACACAACTGTCATGCAGTCAGCACTCAATAGGGCATTGACCTGACCAATAGGAAGCACAGTGGGTGGTTTGGGAGATCAATTAGCTAAAGATTGTTAACAGTTTGGGTCCCATGGCTCTTAGGTATGAACAACTAAATATAAATAGCAGAGTTTAAATGTTCATCTTTTTATTTTTTAATTGAAATACAGTTAATGTACAATAATACTGTGTTTCAGATGTACTACATAGTGATTTGGTATTTGCATACATTATGAAATGATTGCCACCCTAAGTCTCATAACTATCTGTCCGCGTACCTCTAAAATATTATTGGCCATAATCCTTATGCTATACACTACATCCTGTGGCTTATCTGTTTTATAACTGGAGGTTTGTACCTCTGAATCCCTTCTGCATATTTTACCTCCCCTCAGCATTCCCCCTTTCCTTTTCAGCTACCAGTTTGTTCTCTGTATCTATGAGCCCATTTTCATTTTGTTTTGTTTTTGCTCATATAAGTGAGATTATGAGTTTAAATATTTTGTTCAACAAGAAGAACAAATCATCTAGCATTTCCTGGTATAAAGCAGGGCTTAATTCAATGTCAAGTGATAACAATGGTCATTAAGTGAAAGGAAAAAGTGAACATTAAGTTGGCAGGAAAAACATTCACTGCATTTCGTCAACAATCCTATTCTTCTTCTTTGCTAGATCTCTCCCTACCTTCTCTTAATTTCCTTGCTACTAATCACCAACAGCTGACATTATTTAGGCCTCACCTTTTAAGTGTTAGGAATACACAATAAGGTTATATTTTCAAAGACAAATATTTATTTATAATAAATTTATTTATCAACAAGAAGAACAAATCATCTAGCATTTCCTGGTATAAAGCAGGGCTTAATTCAATGTCAAGTGATAACAATGGTCATTAAGTGAAAGGAAAAAGTGAACATTAAGTTGGCAGGAAAAACATTCACTGCATTTCGTCACCAATCCTATTCTTCTTCTTTGCTAGATCTCTCCCTACCTTCTCTTAATTTCCTTGCTACTAATCACCAACAGCTGACATTATTTAGGCCTCACCTTTTAAGTGTTAGGAATACACAATAAGGTTATATTTTCAAAGACAAATATTTATTTATAATAAATTTATTTATTTGCCTTAGGTTCAAACATGGTCACTGTCTTCTTAGAAGAGCTGATAAGGGGATTTCTGTATTTAATTGCATAAACAAAGTGTAAGTGGAAAATACAGTCAGATAAGCTTTGTAGATTTGAAATGTCACTTTTTTCTTTGCCTTAGTTTTTTCTTTTTTTAAATCGATTTACAATGTATTAGTTTCAGGTTTATAGCAAAGCAATTCAATTATACATTATGTGTGTGCACAAATATGTATATACACACATATACAAGCTAGATAAATGTTTTTCTTTGTTCTATGTTTCCTTTTATATAAAACTCCAGAAAGTGCAAACTAGTCCATGGTGACAGCAGGTCAATTGTTGGCTGGTATATCATCTATTGCTGTGTGATAATATTACCAAAAATTTAGCAGTTTACAATATCCATATATTATCTCAGATTTCCTGTGAGTTAAAAATCTGGGTACAGCTTAACAGGCTTCTCTACAAGGCTGTAATCAAAGCATTGGGCAGAAATGGGCTCTTCTTTGAAGCTAAATTGGGGAAGGATCAGGTTCCAAGTTCATTCAGTGCCTTGTAGGCTGCTAAACTGAAGACATCATTTGCTCTCTGGTTTTGGGCTGGAAGCTGCCCTCAGTTCCCTGCCTCATGACCTTCTCCACGTGGTGGCCACAAATTGGCAGGTTGCTTCCTAAAGACTAGCAAGGGAGAGATGATCATCCATGAATATTATGATCCATTTTCTATGGACATCCTATCACCTTAGCTCTATTTATTAGAAACAAGTCACATGTCCAGCCCACACCCAAGGGGAGAAGATGATGTAAGGGCATGAATGGCAGGAGACCACCTCAATCTGTCCCTCACGTTTGGGGATGGGAGGACTGCTTAAATGGGATAGATTTACAAAGGAGCAGAGGGGAACTTTTGGGTTGATGGATAAATTATCTTTTTTGCAGTAATTGTTTCATGGGTGAATATGTCTGTCCAAACATATCAAATAATAGAGTAAAATACACATAGTTATTGAATGGCAATATATCTATATCTGTTAAAAATTTTATTTGCTTATATTTCCAGATTCAAGTTGAAGCTAAGCAGGAATAAAAGGGGGAAGAAAAACATAAACATTCACTTAGTTGCAGAGAAGTAAGCTTATGTCATGACCTTGACCGCTCTCTAGATGAAACTGTACTAGTGACATTAATGCAGCTTTCTGTAAAGAAATGCAAAGTATACAAAACATTAGTGCTACTGATATCAATTCAAATGTTACAGACATTATGAGCTCTTGTAGTTTCTGTCTTATAAGGAATAATGAGCAGTGCAATTTGTATATAATTTGACTGGCAAGTAAATTCCCCACATAAAGTATGAATAGAATAAAAAAATTACCTGTCACATTTATGAAGCTGGAATTAGGGCCCTTAGAGAAGGTATATTATTCTAATGTCAGAAAGCAAGTTCTTTCATTTTATCATGATAATGAAATTATGGAAATTTGTTTTACAACATGGCAAGCATGGTGTAACTTGATAGAAATGTAGATATTAAAATTGAATCGCCTTTATGTTTACTACTAATTTTGAGAGTTTATGAGAAGATAAATCATCAAAGAAGAAAAGAATGAAAACATAGCAGTGTATTGCTTTCTGATGAGAAGAAATACTCATAGGTCCATATAATCTACTGAACTGAACTGAATCTATTAATGAAAATAGAATCAAGATGATTTCATTCATAATTGGAAAAGAAATTAATAATTGAGTACTAGCCCTTTGTTAGACATTGATATTATGAACTGAATACTCAATTTTTATAAAATCCTTTGAGTTATTTTTTAAGTATTTATTTATTTGGTTGTGCCAGGTCTTATTTGTGCCATGTGGGATCTAGTTTTCTGACCAGGGTTTGAACTGAGACCCCGTACATTGGTAGCTCAGAGTCTTAGCCCCTGGATCACCATGAAGTCCTGAGTTATTTTTTTTTAAAAGACAGGAATATGGTTCTGACATGTCACATTGAGTTATCCATGGTGATACTGTATTTCAAGTGATGACCTACTTCACACACGTATTTTGTTTCTTAATACTAACATGGTTAGAAGCAAAGATTCGAAACCATTGTGTGTAGATTAAAATTGTGGTTGTATGAGCTGTCCAAGTTTTTCTACCTCTCTGTGCCTCTGTTTGCTCCACTGTAAATATCAACAATATGTGCCTCATAGGACTGTTTGTAAGGAATGAGACAATTTTTACAAAGGGCTTAGAACAGTGCCTGGTATATAGAGAACATTCTGTGATTATTTATTCTCATTATTATTACATGTTCTTGAGGATGTGTATGAATCAGGGTTTTCCACAGAAGCAGAATCAATAGGACTTTTTTTTTTTTTTTTTTCATAGGACTGTTTGTAAGGAATGAGACAATTTTTACAAAGGGCTTAGAACAGTGCCTGGTATATAGAGAACATTCTGTGATTATTTATTCTCATTATTATTACATGTTCTTGAGGATGTGTATGAATCAGGGTTTTCCACAGAAGCAGAATCAATAGGACTTTTTTTTTTTTTTTTTTTTTTAAGGAATTGACTCATGTGAGTATGGAGGTTGACAAAGCTCAAGACATACAGGGTGAATCAGCGAGGTAGAGATCCAGAAGACCTGATGTTTCAGTTTGAATTCAAAGGCAGGAAAAGCTGATGCCTTGTTTTGAAAACAGTCAGCTAAGAGGAATTCTCTCTTACCTGGCACAGAATGATAACAGGGACAGACCTATTGTTCTGTTTTTGTTCACACCTTTAATTGATTGAATGAGGCCTACCTACATTAAGGAGGAAAGTCTGCTCTACTCAGTTTACCAATTTTTTAAGAAATAATTTTATCTTTGGCTACTCGGGGTCTTTGTTGCTTTGCGGGGACTTTCTCTAGTTTCGGAGAGCAGGGGCTGCTCTCTGGTTGCGGTGCACGGGCTTCTCATTGCGGAAGTGCAGGCTCAGTAATTGTGGCACGTGGGCTTAGTGTCTCCAAGGCATGTGGGTTCTCTCTCTCTCATGTCCCTTGCATTGGTAGGTGAATTCTTATCCCCTGCACTACCAGGGAACTCCTCAGTTTACCAATTTAAATATTAATCTTATCTTCAAACACCTACACAGAAATACCCAGAGTCATATTTTACCAGATATTTGGGTGCCCCATGGGCCATTTAGGTTGTCACGAAATTAATAGCGTAGCGTCAGATATAACATCGACACCAGACATACCTAGTTTCTATATTCTGTGATATTTTTGATTGAGAGTTACTGATGTTTAAATGTTTTTAAAATTTTCATAGTTATGTCCATCCCTTTTTATTACTCTTTATTATGGAATGCCTGATGCTTCCTTGCTTAGTCATAATCATCATGATTTCTCTCCTTTTTGGGATGAACAATTTACAAGTTTTATTGACTAATAACATGAGAAGTTGGCTGGTTATTGTGGAAACAAATCAAGCTATTTGAGTAATTACGTGACAAATTGTGTGTTTTTTTCATTTATGAAAAATTCATTAAAATTTTTTTTGAAGTAATTTGAAGTAGCATGTGGCCTTGTTGGATCTTAAGTACCATTTCAGCAAGAAGTGAGACATGAAAAGAAAATTTTAAAATTAGGACTTCCCTGGTGGTACAGTGGATAGGAATCAGCTTGCTGTTGCTGGGGACACCACTTTGATCCCTGTCCAGGAAATTCCATGTGTTGAGGAGCAACTAGGCCTGTGTGCCACACCCCCAACTAGAGAAAGCCTGGGAGCAGCAATGAAGATCCAGTGCAACCAAACAAAACCAAAAAAGAACTAATTCCTTAGTTTGTGCTATTTTAAAAAATGACAATTACAATGATAACAGTAAAAACATTTCCTGTTTATTGAGTACCCACTATGTGTGAAGAAGCACTGTAACAAGAACTTCACATCTTTAATTCTCACACACTCCAAGAGTTTAGGAGCATCATCTTATATAGTTAAAGGAAACTGATGACCAGTTATGTTAGGGAAGATACGGAGCCAGTCTGGGCCCCTACTGTGCCTTTCTGAAGGAAAAGGTGGTACTTCAAAGTGTGTGGGACCCTTTGGGAAAGGGGTTATTCCCTGTCAGTCTTCTCTGCAAAATGGCAGTTACTGGGGAGACGTCTTAGCTTGGGACATCTTAGCTTTAGTGTCTGGTTTATACGGTCCCCATCTAGTCACTGTGGTCACCTTCTTCTCCAGGTTACTGTATAGTGACAGTTAGCAGCTGTTCTAAAATGGTCTAGTAATAGGAAACTTGAGGGATAGAGAGGCTAACAGATCAGCACATGACTTTCATTATAAAGATAGTTCTTTACAGTTCCTAGGGGGAGAGGGCATGCCATGAGGGACCACCTGGGGAAGCCCTGGGGTTGGTCGTGGTGGGGGGTGGGGAACTGTGTGCAAGAACCTTTGTGGTTTCTGTGAGGGAAGGGATGAGGCAGAGGAAGCGGGTTTAGGATTGGCTCATGGGACCAGCGGGTCCCTCATGGTTGAATACTTGGCGCTGGAGCAAGGAGGCAGGTTAACATTGGCCTGAAGTGTGACAGCCCCAAAAGGGAGTTGGTTGGGAGTGTGGAACCTGGATTGTCTGGTCTGTATTTGAAAAGTGCACCCTCTGAGAGAAGGACTCTTTCCAAGGAGAGAAGATGCTGAAGGAGGCTAAAAGGAAGTGACTCAAGCGCATTGTCATGTTTCCAGAACAAGGCATGTCTGGGATATGCATGAAGGACAGAGGTCAAACATCAAATGTGTGGAAGCTAGAAACATGGTTAATAGTAATAGCTCAAGTTATTGCTGTTAGAGAAAGGGGATTTTGTGAGGTTTTTAAAATTATACCTGTTTTGGCAAAATTGTGCAGACGTTTTCTTACAATGCCCATTCCTTTTCTTGGTGGTCATTAGACTTCCACCTGCAGGGACAAATCCCCTTATTTGCATCAACAGTAGCAGAGAGAAAAGGTTTGTGAATGTTTGCTGCTCAGCAGACAGACTCCGGTGCAGAGTATAAGTGGCTGTGCCAAAGGGGGAAGAAGAAAATCTCAGGAAGCCTCGAGGGTGTGAGAAGGGCCTGTGTTAGGCAGAATGCCCCCCCTGCCATCCACAGCTCCCTAGGAACGACACTTGTCAGGGCCAACACTGTAGACCTTTGCCTCATTCTCCATTTTCTATTAGATTAAAATATTTTTTCTTATTATGTATTGAAACTCATCCCTCTTCTGAGTTCTTCCAGAATTCTTCCTCCCTCTTCTGTGACTCTCATTTTCTGTATTCTTTTGGGTATGGTTGCAACATCCTAAAGAAAATAGTAATAAAAAATTTTTGTAGAGATAGAATGTCTTCATTGGTGAAAAAAAATGAACAAGGGCCCATAGGACATACAAACATCCCTTTAACAGAATGGAGGAAAAAGAAATTGGGCTTATTAACAGTTGAAAGTGAAACCCTATCATGTTTGTACACAGCAGATGGGTTGAACTGAATAGGATAATTTATGGATTTTTAGTGTGGCATGAATCACTGGTGAAAAACTGCATCTGTGCAGAACCAAATGTAATATGTTAGCTGTCAAAAGAACTTTGAAAGAACTTATGGATGGTGCCTTATTTCCATTTGAACATCAAGTGCATGGCAGAGGTGCTGTAGTTCTGGGTGACCCTGAGAAACAGGACTGAAGTTCTTCTTGAATTGTCAAGGTTCTAGTGAGACAAGTTGAAATTGTAGAGAACCTATTTCAGGTGGACTCTATGTGGATAGCAATAGGTGACTTAAGTAGAGGAAAGAACTGCTCTGTGTATCCTTCTAGAATCCATGAAAGATTAATTAATCCATGAGAAAGATGAGTTAAAAGAAGACATTTTTGGAATCAACCTTGCTCTCCTGCACCTTTGAAGTTCAAGGCATAGAAATATATTACAAATGGAGCAGCAACAGAAAAGGTATGAATTTGGTGATGTCTAAGGATATTTCTCAAAGCTTGGGCTTGTTAAACCTTGGATAAATCTTCTTCAAGTTGATTGTGCCATTAACTTTGGGTCGTAAAAGAAATGGAAGCTAAAGAGATCTGCTGCTGCTGCTGCTGCGTCGCTTCAGTCATGTCCGACTCTCTGTGATTCCCGAGATGGCAGCCCACCAGACTCCGTCTCTCCAGGCAAGAGTACTGGAGTTGGTTGCCATTGCCTTCTCCGAAAGAGATACTAGAAAGTGAAAATTATGTGTATAATCCAATGTAGGATTCACAAATTAGTGGGTTGTAGAGTTGCAAGACTGGACCTGGAAAGGCCTTTCATTTGCTCTAGATTTCTGGCAGACATGATCATGTTATATGTATATCATGATGGAAAAATGGTTGGAAAGAGCTGAACTAATTTGACTATAACTGTGGTCTGGAAGGATAATACTGTTTTTTATTGTCACACCGTACCATTGCTTATTGCATTGATGAGATTTAGCCCATTTATCTCTTACTTTAAGAGTGCTTTCAAGGGCAAAGTACATGTGTTATCCAAAAGGAAAACCCTGGAGATATGGGGGTGAGTACAGGTACATAAATGAAATACTAGAAATGAATTTGGTTTTAGGATCAGATCCATCATTGTTTGTTAAAGGCGGAGGGCTCTAAACTAGTACACCATCAGTTGAATTGGATTTATGGAAAATTTTCTTTTTAAGTTTAATTTAGTTTTAATACTTTATTCTATGTTACAATACTATATTGGTTTTGCCATACATTGACATGAATCAGCCACAGGTGTACACGATCTCCCAATGCCAAAGCCCCTTCCCACCCCATATCATCTCTCTGGATCATCCCGTGCACCAGCCCCAAGCATCCTGTATCCTGTATTGAACATAGACTGGCGCTTCATTTCTTATATGATAGTATACAGAGCAATTGAATGGGAAAACACCATTTTTCTTTAGTTCTAATATAAAATACTCTGATTTAGGTGAGTGTGTTTTATAGCACTACTTGCCATATCCCTAAGCTGAAAAATAAGCATTCTTTCTGGGTCAAGATATCACACAGATGCATAAGTCAAGAGTGCTTTGTGTTTTTCCCTTATAAATAGTGCTGAATTGCTATTATTTTCTATTGTATGTTTAATAAAATTTTTGGCAGCATTCCTTTATCCATGTTTTCTATTTCAGTAATGGAAGTCACTAAATTCTTAGTATTGTGAGTCAGAAACCTGTGGGTCATATTTGGCATATGCCTCTCTTTCACCTCTCATATTAAATTAGAAAATGAGCAAATTAGGATGACGAACCTGCATTCCCTAATTTAAAAACTATAACATTTGTCTTTGTCCTTTCAGGCTGCTATAACAAAACACCACTGACTGGACAGCTTATAGATATCAGTCCTGTATTTCTCATACTTCTGGAGGCTGAGTGAAGAAGGCAGTGGCACCCCACTCCAGTACTCTTGCCTGGAAAATCCCATGGATGGAGGAGCCTGGTGGGCTGCAGTCCATGGGGTTGCTAGAAGTTGGACACAACTGAGAGACTTCACTTTCACTTTTCACTTTCATGCATTGGAGAAGGAAATGGCAACCTACTCCAGTGTTCTTGCCTGGAGAATCCCAGGAACAGAGGAGCCTGGTGGGCTGCCGTCTATGGGGTCGCACAGAGTTGGACATGACTGAAGCAACTTAGCAGTAGCAACAGAAGCAACTGGAGGCTGAAAAGTCTGAGATCAGGGTGTGTGCATGGTTGGATGAGGGTCCTTTTCCAGGTTACATGCAGATTTCTTCTATCTGCAAATGGTGGCCCTATGAACTAGCTCTTTGGGGTCCCTGGTATATGAGCATTAATTCCTTCATGAGGGCTCCGTGACCCTATGACTCAAACAACTCCCAGAGACCTCACCTTCTAATATCATCAAATTGGGTATTAAGATTTCAACATAAAAATTTGGGGAGGACACAAGCATTCATATTGTAATGAATTTCTTAAAGGAACTTCTTTAATAGAGGTGCTTTGAATTAGGTGGCCTAGAATGATCTGTTTCTAAGTGTTGGGGACAATTCTGGGCTCAAGGAAATAGTGTTTATATCCACTATAGTGATGGAGGTTTTCCAAGGTACCTGTAGTTCAGCAGGATTCTGAGTGTTGCTCTGTTACTCATCTACCTCAGCTATCAGTTCAAAGAAACAGAGGCAAACAACAGAATGGGAAAGACTAGAGATCTCTTCAAGAAAATCAGAGGTTCCAAGGGAACATTTCATGCAAAGATGGGCTTGATAAGGACAGAAATGGTATGGATCTAACAGAAGCAGAAGATATTAAGAAGAGGTGGCAAGAATATATAGAAGAACAGTACAAAAAAAGATCTTCACGACCAACATAATCACGATGATGTGATCACTCACATAGAGCCAGACATCCTGGAATGTGAAGTCAAGTGGGCTGTAGGAAGCATCACTACGAACAAAGCTAGTGGAGGTGATGAAACTCCAGTTGAGCTATTTCAAATCCTGAATGATGATGCTGTGAAAGTGCTGCACTCATTATGCCAGCAAATTTGGAAAACTCAGCAGTGGCCACAAGATTGGAAAAGGTCAATTTTTATTCCAATCCCAAAGAAAGGCAATGCCAAAGAATGCTAAAACTACAGCACAATTGCACTCATCTCACACGCTAGTAAAGTAATGCTCAAAATTCTCCAAGCCAGGCTTTAGCAATACGTGAACTGTGAACTCCCTGATGTTCAAGCTGGTTTTAGAAAAGGCAGAGGAGCCAGAGACCAAGTTGCCAACATCTGATGGATTATAGATAAAGCAAGAGAGTTCCAGAAAAACATCTATTTCTGCTCTATTGACTATGCCAAAGCCTTTGACTGTGTAGATCACAAGAAACTATGGAAAATTCTAAAAGAGATGGGAATACCAGACCACCTGACCTGCCTCTTGAGAAACCTATATGGAGGTCAGGAAGCAACAGTTAGAACTGGACATGGAACAACAGACTGGTTCCAAATAGGAAAAGGAGTACGTCAAGGCTGTATATTGTCACCCTGCTTATTTAACTTTCACCTGACCTGCCTCTTGAGAAACCTATATGGAGGTCAGGAAGCAACAGTTAGAACTGGACATGGAACAACAGACTGGTTCCAAATAGGAAAAGGAGTACGTCAAGGATGTATATTGTCACCCTGCTCATTTAACTTCTATGCAGAGTACATCATGAGAAACGCTGGGCTGGAAGAAGCACAAGCTGGAATCAAGATTGACAGGAGATATATCAATAACCACAGATATGCAGATGACACCACCTTTATGGCATAAAGTGAAGAGGAACTAAAAAGCCTCTTGATGAAAGTGAAAGAGGAGAGTGAAAAAGTTGGCCTAAAACTCAGTATTCAGAAAATGAAGATCATGGCATCCGGTCCCATCACTTCATGGGAAATAGATGGGGAAACAGTGGAAATAGTGTTAGACTTTATTCTTGGGGGCTCCAAAATCACTGCAGATGGTGACTGCAGCCAAGAAATTAAAAGACGCATACTCCTTGGAAGAAAAGTTATGACCAACCTAGATAGCATATTGAAAAGCAGAAACATTACTTTGCCAACAAAGGTCTGTCTAGACAAGGCTATGGTTTTTCCAGGGGTCAGGTATGGTTGTGAGAGTTGGACTGTGAAGAAAGCTGAGCACTGAAGAATTGATGCTTTTGAACTGTGGTGTTGGAGTAGATTCTTGAGAGTCCCTTAGACTGCAAGAATACCCAACCAGTCCATTCTGAAGGAGATCAACCCTGGGATTTCTTCGGAAGGACTGATGCTGAAGCTGAAACTCCAGTACTTTGGCCACCTCTTCATGCGAAGAGTTGACTCATTGGAAAAGACTCTGATGCTGGGAGGAAATGGGGGCAAGAGGAGAAGGGGATGACAGAGGATGAGATGGTTGGTTGGCATCACGGACTCGATGGATGTGAGTCTGAGTTAACACTGGGAGTTGGTGATGGACAGGGAGGCCTGGCATGATGCGATTCATGGGGTTGCAAAGAGTCGGACACGACTGAGCGACTGAACTGACCACAATTAAGTGAAAAGTGAAGTGAAATAACTCAGTCGTGTCCAACTCTTTGCGACTCCATGGACGGTAGCTTTCCAGGCTCTGTGGTCCATGGGATTTTCTAGGAAAGAGTACTGGAGTGGGCTGCCATAAGGCCACCGTTAAATGGTATCAACAATGCTGTCAATCAGAGATCTAATGTTAGGTCTGTTATCCACCCAATTATCTATATCTGCCTTGAAGAGATTCTTTCAAGTTCCTAGATTTTCAAAGTTTTCTTCTGCAAGTCAGATGAAACTCACTGAAATGTTTGTCATCTACAGCCTAATGTTCTCTCTCACTGTGCTTTCTTTAGAAGAGGCTCTTAAAATTCTGTGATACATGAAAATATGCTCACTGAGAATAAAATTTAAATCAATAAAGATTGTATTGTAGTGTGATTCTTGACAGTTGTTAGGGGGTGATTTTTGGTTTTGTTTTTGGTAATGCAAGTGCCTGGCTTAAGCTGTGACTGCTGAGACATCCGCTTCAAAGAGGTATTCCCTTCATGGTTAGGCAAAGAGCAAGGTGCCTTCCCCAACTGATGCTCGTTTGTTTTAGAGATCTGGGTTGATTTTAATAACTGGCCAATTGGGCTACTATTTGTCTTCCACATTAAATTCCTGCTCTTATATTTTAACTTTCCAACGGAGAGAGTCCACTATGTCTATAATAACACATCTTCTGTATCCATTCATTCATTGCTGGACACTTGAGGATGTTATGCTCAGTGAAACAAGTCAGAGACAGACATGGCTTTCTTCAGGTGTCTCACATCTAAGAGGCTGGCTCATGCATGTTGTAATTGTGGAGGCAAGAATCAAAGAATCAGTGAAGAAGCGTGGAAGAGTTTTGTCAAGCTTCTGTTTGCATCACATTTATATTGTCCCATTGTCCCGAAGCATATCACAGGGTTATGCTCAGAATTCGTGTGGGAACATACTAATAGGGATGTAAGTACTAGGAGATGTGAAAAATTAAGGTAATTCATACAGTCTGTAATACAAATGCAGCATGATTTTAATACACTGTGGTCATATCAATACTTATGAATCTGACCTCCGCGATGGACACTGAATGCTTCTAATTTTCACTGTTATAAACATTGCTGTGAATAACATCTTATTACATATAAATACATGATGGGCACATTTAATTCTTAAATAGGAATCCATCCCAAGAAAATCTAGAATTTTATTTTTCATTGAAAGGAAAAGAAAATGTATATGGTAAGAGATGTTTAAGTTCAGGAAAAAGACTGCTTTCCCCATTTACTGCTTTCTGCTTTGGGCAGTGACAGTTTGTGCCCTCAACTCAAGCTTTTGACTTGCTATTGAATCAGGAGTGTGAAGGTCATGCCTCTTTCAATTCTTTTGTCCCTGTTCATGGTTTTAAAATGGCTTCTAATAAGGAGCTAAGGAACTGAACAGTGCATAGTATCAGGTGAATACTATAATTTATTCTGTATGTATCTTTCCTTTTTGTTAATGCCACAACAACTGGTACCTTGTCTCATTAAATTTTAAGTTTGGCATGTGTGATTATTTACCTCTTGGATCTGTGCGTAGAAGCAAGTTGCACTGAGACAAACATAATCACTAATGATTCCATATGTCTTGTTTATGTATCTAACCCCTAGATGGATCAGTGCCTACCACACTGTGGTAGGTGTTTATCCATTTTTGTTGAATAACTGTCAAACACTCGTTGCCAATCTACACTCTGAGTCCTCTGTAGGGGAGATTATGTGATGGGAGAAACTGAGCCGGTTTAGGATTTGGAAAGTCTTATATTTTAGCTTCTAAGGAACAGTTTTACATAGCATGAGGACTCTGTTTTGCTTAGACACTATTCATTCTGTGTCTAAGATGCTGAATAATAATTCTTCAGCATTATATAGTTCTATTCAGTCTGAGATGTAAGAGTCCTTACGGTGCGGCATAAAGATCAACACATTAAAAATGGATTTGTAAAGAGCCCAGGGCCTTGTTTGGGGTCATGTAATTGAAGACAATTTTCCTAAATATGATGAGAGTAGCCAGGGCCTAAAAGCTAAGAGTTTAAAAGGGACAGATTTATGTAAGGATGAAAAGTGCCAAGCCATTATATGAAGCAAGTGATTTTTCTGTTTTCAAATTGCATTTTCTAATAAGTCAAGGTTCAATTCATTATAAATGAATATACCCTTTGCCCTGCCTCCTCCTGCCTCCTTGATTGTAGGAGTTTAGTTTCAGAGGGTGGGGGGCGGGGGGGACAAAACACACTTCCATTGGCTGCCCTTAAAGGAGAAATGATTATATAATCACCCAATTCAATTAAAAATATGGAAAACATCTTTTGAAACCTGCTTTATTATTTTTTGTGTGTGCTTTCATTGTCACACACAAGGAAAAATCTAGGCTAAGAGCAGCATAAAATGTTAGCAATCATTTTTTGTTATCCTGGAAAAATAGCTTTAAGAGATGAAAGTTGGTTCATTCATTAACTATAAATATTACTGCTGGTGCTATGTAAGTCAGTCTACTGTATTTGTGCTTCCAAGTGGACAAATATGCTGAGTACATAGAAACTCTTCTGTCCTGTGAAAGTCACTCAGTCTCTTTGTGACCCCATGAACTATATAGTCCATGGAATTCTCCAGGTCAGAATACTGGAGTTGGTAGCCTTTCTCTTCTCCAGGGGATCTTCCAAACCCAGGGATCGAACCCAGCTTTCCTGCATTGCAGGCAGATTCTTTACCAGCTGAGCCACAAGGGAAGCCCAAGCATACTGCAGTGGGTAGCCTATCCCCTCTCCAGCAGATCTTCCTGACCAAGGGGTCAAACCGGGGTCTCCTGCACTGCAGGTGGATTCTTTACTAACTGAGCTATCAGGACTTAGAAATCTCTATAAATGGCTGAGCCATATTTAGAATCTGTCTTAGAAGAAAAAACACAGAAATATTGTGTAATGTAACATGTATTTCTCCAGGTCACACAAGGGCTCATGAAGTAGTAGGATTGTCCAAAGGACATCACTTCAAAAACAATCATCCTAGGGACTTCGCCGGTGGTCCAGGGGTTAAGACTTGACCTTCCAATGCAGGGGTGCTGGTTTGATCCCTGGTTGGAGAGCTAAGATCCCACATGCTTCATGGCCAAAAAAAACTCCCATAAAGCAGAAACAATGTTGTAACAAATTCAATAAAGACTTTAAAAAGTGGCTCACAATAAAAAAAAAAATCATGTTTTATTTGTTGACTCTTAAAACCACTCGCTCACACACAGCCTCAGGAGCCCCACTCCCATGACTTTCTCAAGTCCCTCTGTTTCCAGAGTGAGGCTCTCCCCTCCTGCACAGTTCTCACCATCTTCTTCAGCTGCCACTGCCACCCTGCCTCTCTGATGCTCGAAGCTTATGACATCACTTGGGGCTGATCAGCATAGCCATTGGTGTCAGTGGCCACTGGGAGAACGTATGCTGAGGAGTGCCACCTCCCTTCCCAGTCATTGTCCTTGAGGTCTAGTAATGTAGCACGCATGCTCAGTCACTCAGTTGTGTCCAGCTCTTTGGGACACCATGGACTGTATCTTGCCAGTCTCCTCTGTCCATGGAGTTTCCCATGCAAGTATACTGGAACAGGTTGCCATTTCTTCCTCTGGCAGATCTTCCCAAATTGAATTCCACCTCTCCTGCATTGGTAGGTGGATTCTTTACTATGAGCCACCTCGGACACCCTCTAGTTTAATGTAGAGTACCTGTTAAATATTTCATTTTCTTATGAACAAGGTCAAATAAAATTATGTATGACCAACATGTCTGAAGGAAGAAATTCAGGATGCTCTACATTTAACCTAACGTGGGAGGGCGTGTGGTGGTGATGGTGGTGGTCACAGGAAAAATTTATAGTACAGTATTGCCTGATGCCATGTTTGTGATGATTATCATTTTCCATTTTGATGACATCAGTGCTTTGGAAGTAAGACTGGGTAATTCCTGTTGAGTGATAGATTTAGTGACTTATGAAAATGTCAGGATGAAATCTATAATTTATATAATTCCAACAATGGTAGTAGTGCAGTGAAAATTTTATAATTTATTGAAATTGTATGTCTATTATAGAATTAAACCTTTGTAACAACTCCGTGGAATTACCTGAAGAAACTGAAGTTCTAAGAGGTTATTTAACTTGCCCAGAGTGGCAGAGGCAAAATTTGAAACCAGGTTATTTAATTGAAGTGAATACATTTCTTCATTTGCTATAGTGATTTAAAAGGGCTTCACTGGTGACTGAGAAGGTAAAGAATCTGCCTGCAATGTGTGAGATACAGGTTTGATCCCTGGGTAAAGAAGATCCCTAGGAGAAGAAAATGGCAACCCACTCTGGTATTGCTTGGGGAATTTCATGGACAGATGAACGTGGTGATCATGGAATCGCAGAGTTGAGCACAGCTGAGCAACTAACACACACACAGTGATTTAAAGAATCTATTTTCTGGTAATTCATTAAAACAGTTCTTTGTTTAACCCTTTCACATGCACGTGCACACACATATGCCCTGTATCAAGTTTATGTTATCTTATGCATTCTCTGAGCTCCTTTGCCTTTTTAATCCTCTCCCAGCAAATCACCCTAATCCTCCACTTCTACCATAGGTATCCAATGCTAATAACATCTTCTTCCTGTTTTCTTCATGCTTTAAATAAACATACAAAATACACCTATACATGAAGATGAATAGTAGTTACATAATATGCAGGTTTTTTTTCTGTATTTTGCTTTTCTCGCTTAGAGCAGTGTGGAAATCTCTCTCAGACTAATTTTCATTCATTCTTTTTATTGACTACATGTTAGATCACACTTGGGCATACTAGCAGTTATATAGTATTCCCTCCTCAATGGGCATTTCAGTTTGTTTGCAATTTTAGACGCTATCGGCAATGCTGCATTAAACATGTCTTTGCGTGGTTGCTGGTTGAAGGGGTACAATATTAAGTTTGTTTATTGTTTATAGATTGCTTTCCAAAAGGCTTACCTTGGATTGTAAGAGGTCTCATTTTTATTAAAAAAAATTGTCAGAATACCCTTTCCTTTACATTCTACCTGTAAGAGATGATATAATTTTTAGATTTTTCCAATCTTACAGGGATTGTCCTAACCCAGGGATCAAACCCAGGTTTTCTGCATTGCAAGCAGATTCTTTATCATCTGAGCAACCAGGGAAGCCCCATATTCATCTGTTATGTTATGGTGTCTTCTATTATAAAAAGTTTAAAAACTTATAAGGTTCAAATAATCTTTCTTTTATAGCTACTGGGGTTCTATCCATGGTAAAGAATATTTCTTAGATTGTATATTGTGGATGCATTTTATTGTTTTATGTCTTATATTTAGTTTTTTCGTTCTTCTGAAATTTATTTACATTTATGAGGAAAGAATGGATCTGCTTTTCTTCCAGATGGAAAGCCAGTTGTTCTGATAGCATTTGTTAAATGTCACAGTTTTCCACTGAAATAAAACTCTTCCTTTGTCAAATAGTAACTTCTCAAATATGTGAGATTGATTTCTGAACTGGATTTTATAGTTCTCTTTCAGCAACTGTGAAGGCTCTGAGATTTTACCTTACTGCTAAGGTAACAAGTGAGTCTATCCACAGTCTTACAGATTTAGAAAGAATATAAATCTCATGAGCTGCAGGCAAAGGACAGTTTATTACTCTCAACAGCAGGAGCCATAGTTCTGTAATTCCCCCCACTCCCAGGTTCTCTGATCCACAATTCCTACAAGTTAATGCAGATCTGAGAGATACTACTTTAGCTGCTTTATTTAAGGATTGATTGTTTTTTTTTTTTTTTCCCACTCATTTCAAGAAAGTTGCCGATTCCCATTGTGAATTCTTTGACTCATATTTAAAGGTGTTTGATTTTCAAATAGTTGGGGGTTTCTCATTTTTATTTCTGTTACTGGTTGCCAATTTAATTCCACTGTGTTCAGATAACATACTTTGTATTATTTAAATACTTAAAGCATTGTTGACTCTTCGTGGTTTGGATATCTTTTACTATGTCTTTCTTGCCTAATTGCTCTGTGTAGGATTTCTAGTACTATGTTAAATAAAAGTGGTAAGAGTTGCCATCCTTGACTTATTCCCGACTGGACCTTAGAAGAAAGGTTTTCAGCTTTTCATCGTTTGGTATGATGATGTTAGTTATGTGTTTGTCATATATGGCATTTACTCTGTTGAGGTATGTTCTGTCTACACCTAATTTGTTTATAATTTTTCTCATGAAAGGATGTTGAGTTTTGGCAAATGCTTTTTCTCCATTTATTGAGATAATCATATGATTTTTATCCTCCGTTATGTTAACATTGTGTATCATATTGATTTTGTGTGTAGTGAATCATCTTTGTGATTCATGGTAGGTCATCCTTTTAATATGCTGTTGAATTGTGCTCTTTGCTAATATCTTAGGCTAATATGTTAAAGATTTTGGAGAATCTTTACACTTTTTACACTATTGGTAGAATTGTAAACTGCTATAACCATTGTGGAAACCACTATGGAGATTCCTCAGAAAATTAAAAAGGAACTACCATATCATCCAGCAATCCTACTTCTGGGTATTTATCCAAGCAAAAGAAAAAACTAACTCAACAAGATATCCATATCCTCATGTTTACTACAGTTTTCTTTACAATAACCAAGACATAGAGACAGCCTAAGTCTCCTTTAATGGATAAAGAAATTGTGATATCAAAGAGAATATTATTGTGCCTTAAAAAAAAAAAAGGAAATTCTGTCATTTGTGACAGCCTGAATGAACCTAGAGGGTCATTGGGCTAAGAAACTAAGGCATAGACTGAGCTTGAACAAGGGTTCCCTTTTCTCTGTCAATTCAGTTCAGTTGCTCAGTCGTGTCTGACTCTTTGCGACCCCGTGAATTACAGCACGCCAGGCCTCCCTGTTCATCACCATCTCTCGGAGTTCACTCAGACTCAAGTCCATTGAGTCCGTGATGCCATCCAGCCATCTCATCCTTTGTCGTCCCCTTCTCCTCCTGCCCTCAATACCTCCCAGCATCAGAGTCTTTTCCAATGAATCAACTCTTCTCAAGAGGTGGCCAGAATACTGGAGTTTCAGCTTTAGCATCATTCCTTCCAAAGAAATCCCAGGGCTGATCTCCTTCAGAATAGACTGGTTGGATCTCCTTGCAGTCCAAGGGACTCTCAAGAGTCTTCTCCAACACCACAGTTCAAAAGCATCAATTCTTTGGCGCTCAGCCTTCTTCACAGTCCATCTCTCACATCCATACATGACCACTGGAAAAACCATAGCCTTGACAAGATGGACATTAGTCGGCAAAGTAATGTCTCTGCTTTTGAATATACTATCTAGGTTGGTCATAACACTTCTTCCAAGGAGTAAGCGTCTTCTAATTTCATGGCTGCAGTCACCATCTGCAGTGATTTTGGAGCCCCAAAAATGTAGCCTTGCCAAAATATGTTACTTCCTATCTTTTTGATAATAGCTGTTCTAATAGGTACAAGATGATACCTCATTGTGATTTTGATTTGCAGTTCTCTGATTAGTGATGCTCAGTACTTTTTTACATACCTGTTAACCTTTATGTATTCTTTGAAAAAATGTTTATTCAGATCATCTGCCTACTTATTAATCAGATATTTTTGATATTGAGTATACATTTTTAATACTTTTGATATTGACCCTTTATCAGATACATGGTTTGCAGATAATTTCTTCCATTCAGAAGACTGTTTTTACCCTTTGTTGATGGTTTCCTTTGTGGTACAGAAGCTTTTTCTGTTTGTAGTCATTTAATTTCATTTGTTCAGTTTTGCTTTTGTGGCCTTTGCTTTTGTTTTCAAATCCAAAACTTCATGACCAAGACTAATGTCAAGAGTTGACTGCCTGTGTTAACTTCCAGGAGATTTATGGTTTCAGGTGTTAAGTTCAAGTCTTTCATCCATTTTGAGCTGATTTTTGTATACAGTATAAGATAGTGGTCCAGTTTCACTCTCTTGTGTGTCAACTGTTCAGTTTTCTCAGCATCATTTATTGAAGAGACTACTCTTTACCCATTGTATATTCTTAGTTCCTTTGTCATAAATTGACCATATATGGTGGGTTTATTTTTGGCCTCTCTATTCTGCATTGAACCTTGTGCCTGGTTTTGTGCCAGTACATACTGATCTGATTACTCTATATTTATAATATAGGTGGAAATCAGGACATGTGATGCCTCCAGCTTTGCTCTTCTTTCTTAAGGTTGTATTGCCTATTCAAAGGTTTTCCATGGTTTTATACAAAGAATTGTTCTATTTCTGTGAAAAAATGCCATTGAAATTTTGATAGGGATTTAAGTGATTTTTTCCAATTTTTTTCCTGTTTACTCCTTAGATTGGAATATTTCCATTTATCCTCCAAGTTTGTTGTGGTAGTCATTTGGAATCTCTATGCTATTAAGACTATCCAGCAAATTTTCTATTTTATATACTGCCATTTTCAATTCTACAATTTCTATTCATTGTACTATTGTAGTTTATGAATTTATGATAATATTTTCATCTGCTCATCTTAAAAAAATTCTTTTTATTTTTGAACATGTTTATTGTAGCTTCTCTGAATTAGGTGCTAATTCCAACATCAGGGTAAACTTAGAGTTGTTTTCTCTTGACTACGGGACCATTTTTTTGTCCTGAAGTTTTCTTTCTCCAAAGTATCTTATAAATTCCAGGTTCTCAAGAGTATTATTTTGTTGGTGTAAATATTAGTATTATCTTGTTTTTTAATTTTTAAGGATTTTTAGGAAATTTAAATATATAATTGACGTGTGATATTTAAATTACAGATGTACAATACAGTGATTCACCATTTTGAAGTTTTCATTGCATTTATAGTTGTTATAAAATATTGGCTAGAATCCCTGTGGTATACAATTTATCCTTGTAGTTTAAAAAATTATAGTTTGTACCTCTTAATTCTCTTTTCTTGCCTCTCCCTCCTAATTTCTTCCCACTGTGGTGGTTTAGTTGCTATATCATGTCCAGCTCTTGCAACCTCATGGGCTGTAGCCTGCCAGGCTCCTCTGTCCGTTGGATTCTCTAAGCAAGAATACTGGGGTGGGTTGCCATTTCCTTCTCCATGCTGGTAACCACTAATTTTTTCTCTATATATGTGAGTCTGTTTTTGTTTTCTGTTTTTACAGTCACTAACTTGTTGAATTTTTAAATTACACATATAAGTGATAATATACAGTATGCCTTTCTAACTTATTTCACTTAGAATAATACCCTCCAAGTCCATCCATGTTGCTGCAAATGGCAAATTTTTATTCTTTTTTTTTTATGGCTGAGTAGTATTTGATTGTGTGCGTGTGTATGTATAGATACACACCACATCTTCCTTATCTAGTCATCTGCTGATGGAAACAGGTTACTTTCAAATCTTGGCAATTGTTGACAGTACTTCTGTAAACACTGAGATTGGATAAATCTTCTTGAATTAGTGTTTTTGGATTTTTTTTTAGATATATACTCAGGATACAATTGTTGGGTCATATGGTAGTTCTATTTTTAGTTTTCTGAGAAACGGCCATCCAGTTTTCCACAGTGGCTGCACCAACTTACATGCCCATCTATAGTATACAAGGGTTCCCTTTTCTCCACATCTTTGTCAACATTTGTTACTTGTGTTCTTTTTGATAATAGCCATTCTGATAAATGTAAAGTGATATATCATTGTAGTTTTGATCTGCATTTCCCTGAGTAATATTGAGCATCTTTTCATGTGTTTGTTGGGCATCTGTATGTCTTCTATGGAAAAATGTCTATGAAGGTCTTCTGCACATTTTAAAATTAGGTTTTTCTTTTTTTGATACTGATTAATTACATTTTCGATATTGACTCCTCTTCAGTCATATCATTTGCAAATATTTTCTCCCATTCAGTAGGTTATAATTTTGTTTGGTCAATGGTTTCCCT